>OZ024917.1:41283053-41365553 GCA_964017125.1 Flabesymbios commensalis
ACTGCTTACTTGTCAAGTGAGCAGCTACCTCCCTTTGACTTGGCAGAGCAGTGGTTCTGACCATGTGATCCCGACACTAATAGAACAGCCAATGTGTCCCATGCGATCACAGCCAATGTCCTCCTTACACTGTGCATTATAAATGTAACGACCACTTCGGTTTACACAAAATACGTATCGTCGCCTCGGAACTAAAGCGGCCTATCCTCCACTCACTGAGTTAACTTAATTAAATTTACAACAATATGTGCGGTATTGTCAAGCTCTTAGATTGAATGTTACTAGTCTTTCACTACGATTTAAAGGGTTTTTGGCCACGGAAGCTCGCCACAATACTAACTCTGTACGAGTGAGCAGGGAAGAAACAGTTGTGTCATTGAAACCTGAATGCCAGAGCGGGGGACGAGCCATGCAGTGATCTCCGACATTCCAAGCGTCTGTATACGTCAAATTCTGACGTCTAAAGTCGATCTATACTGTATGGATTAAACCTTAGAGCACTGATGTCAACTGCAATAGACATTCCGTGTTTTTATTAACACCTTTATAACCCTGGAAAACGAGTTGTTCACAGTAAAATATGTCTTCAATCTTGAGACATATATTGGGACTCAAATTTCACAAATAACATAAATTATTATTTTCAGTCACTTGAAGTTGTGTGTCGCGGTAGCGAGACACTACTTCAAGTGACTGAAAATTCCAATTGAATAAACCAGTGCTCTAAGGGCTAAGCGATAACATAATTACACCCAGTTGAAGTTGTTGGACTGCAAATTATTTATATCCATACCTATAAGTAAGATTGCATTCGACATTATTTGATATATGCTGCCCATAGGAAACAGAGGGTGCAGAGAGCGCCACTTAGCATCAATGGCATCCGTGACACATTGTACCCCGGAGCCTAGTATGCGACTGGGGAAATCGCTCCCCATAGGGTATTGAAAAGTGCACCGACTGTTCAATAGACCAGACAGTATAATTTTCAAAAGCATTAGTGCTGTTTTGGTGTAACGATTATGGACGCGCCAGCAAACACGAGAGAGGTTGGCCCACCGTCTGCGACGCTGGCCCAGCATTAAATCAACATTGGTCCACCTCCTCGTGTTGGCTACCACGGCTGCTACGCTGATGTCTCTACTGTCAAGAGAAGCAGCATGAACTGTAGCATTGTAGTTGAGAAAATAGAAAAATAATCATAATGATTTAGCATGCATGAACAAACGACATTATTATTCAAACCTCACACAATAAATATTTTGAAGTGTTGTTGATTTAAACATGTGTAACCCCCTTAATGCGGGGATGGACTTTAGACATCAGATTCTGACGTCTTGAGTCGATCATTCTACTGAAAGAATAATAGAATGCAAAATAGTCGTAGACCCATAAGATAGTATTCAAATGAAGCTAACTAAGACATTTAATATGATTAGAATAGACAATAATGATCTCTTTGTTTATATGGACATATAAAACCTAGCGTTTTAATGGTTAAGTAAATCATGGTACTACTAATCAACTTGACATTATTATGCACTCATCCAACAGTATAATGCTGCAGTATCTGTCATGCAATTTCCAATGATATTTGATGAGCAAATGATTATTTGTTGCTGATAATTTCATAAATAAGTTTTATTTTATTCCCAAAATATATTTTCCCTAGATAATAAAACTAAAAACATGTAAATATGTAGATATATCATGGCTAATGCTTGATTAAATGCTTGTTTGATATCAACTACATTGGCACAACGTAATACCAGCATTGACCCATCGACGGCCAGATAAATATGAGCTTGCAGATGGTTTCAATTGGTTTCCGCTGTATCCGGCTTGAACAGCGTGCGCATCATTTCAAACAACCTGATCACTTCCGGTGGGCTGTGCTTTAAATCTAGACACGAGTACAATCATCCTTCCCATCACGCTCAAGGGATCCCTGCAGCATTATCCCCGCCATTCTGGGTACACACATTGTCCCCAGCTACTTGTAGAGCTCACTGGGGATACAAGATAATTAATTGGGACAAATATACCTTTTCATTTTCCACTCAATTCTCCACTGAATAATCCATGGTCGAATATAATATTATGCAATGGCAAACAGCGGTAACTGCTCACTTCCAAGCTAGCAGTTACCGCTTTTTTGTCATTCCAGGATAGCATGGTCTTTGCAGCTACCACGACTATTGACCCAATGTTGAAACAACAGTGGGAAAGCCAGCCCAACTTGACGACAACGCGTTATACTCTGTTTCAGTTGTGTTATGTATCAGCTGATCTCTCTCATAGAGTGTTCCACGGAATCAACAAGTCTCTACAAACATCTCTGTTCACCTCCTGACATCCAGGGCGGTGGCCCTAGGTAGTGGTTAGCACCGCTGCCTTTCACGCCGGAGTTCGGGGTTCGGTTCCCGGTCTCGGCGGTTTGAAAGAAACAACCCCATCTACATGTGAAAGTCAGTATTGTGGGAAGCTTCCGTGACCGAGAGGTAGCGTGCTCGGCCTCAGACTGCCAGGGCTCGAATTTCGAATCCTGTGTCTGGAGGACAGTGTCATCTCAATCATCTCACCATCCTCAGGACGTTCTCCTGGCCCAGTTTAGCCTATATGTGCACAAAGGTGGCCTAAAGCCCGATTCATTTCATTTCATTTCTCCTGACATCCAAGCCAGCAAACACGACACATTAAAACAATGTTGGTATATTTTTGGATCAGCGTGCAGACGGTGGCCCAGCATTATAGCAACATTGTTTTAATGTGTCGTGCTTGCTGTGATGTTGTTCTTGCGTCCTTTAAGCTACTCTTTACGTGGTCGCTGGAAAGCAAGTATGGAACAAACAGCCATATAATATATTTCACATCCATGCCCACCCCCTCCCCCCCACCCCCTCAATCAAACATTGGTGGATTATTCCTCCCTTACAAAACGCTTAAATTCAGTCCCTGTTCCGCTGTGCATTCCGTATACCACGTGTGTGCTGTAATACATCCCAGCAGCCACAATACATGTACGTTAAATCAATGTTGGTTTTACGTTGGTCCACCGTCTGCGACGTTAGAGTACCGTTAAACCAGCATTAATTTAACGTCTTGTGTCTGCTGGGATGTTAAATAAACGCCTTACCTAGCCACATACTGCCTGCGATTTGTTTTGCGAGCATTCAGCTATTCACATACCCCCCGGCGGCATACACTGTCCATTGTCTGCCATTTATTGTATTCGAGTAACCGGGAATGTAAGAGGGACTGGAGTGATTACTACATCGTCGCCTCGGAGCTAAAGGATCCTATCTGCCACTCTAACGAGTGTCAGATAGGATTCTTTAGCTCCGAGGCGACGACATGTACTTAGCCTGCAGCTGATTAAACCTCTCAGCGTGGTGACCGACTTTAGACGTCAGGATATGACGTCAATAGACGCTCCCCGCACTGAAAGAGTAAAATATTAATAATATCCTTAGACTCATAGGTACATAGGTATTCAAATGTACCGAAAAGAACTGACTAAGACATTTATGATGACTTCAAATTGAAAAAAAACCCTTTGGTCTCTTGCTTTATATAAGCATATTTCAGCGAGTTTAGGTTGAATTAGAAGAAATAGGCCTGAATGGTTTCATTGTATCATCCTCAGCCAAACATACGTCACAGAGGGGACGATCGTAACAAGCGCCCTGATTGCTATCGACGTTGTTATAGGGATATTTTACTGATCAAAATATAATCTTAATTCATTGATTGTTTGAATATCTATATTTTAAATATAGTCAGGGCCCATTTTTCAAAAAGGGGCATTCTTAAAGTTTGTAAGGCATTTCTTAGTAGAATTTGTCATGCAGTTGTTTTCACACAATTTGGATATGCTGATTCCAAATCTGCCCCATGCCAAGCTCTATTTTTAGTTTTTCCCTTTCAAAATTGCAAAACAAAATGGCCGCCAAAATAGCAGATAAAGTCTCAATTATCATGATTATACTTCATGTCTGGGTGCACAGCGGACACACAAACTTGACTTTCGTGTTCAAAATAACATTTTTGTTTTGAGGAATTTCATGTTCTAAGACCTGGTCAACTATCACGCAAAAAATCCAACATGGCCGCCAATAATACAGAAAGTATAACGTTCTTCTAAAAGTCATAGAAAATTGTTTTTGGTAGCTAAATATAGGTTTTTTATAACAATAAATCTAGTACAATACAGTAATAACCTCCAACGTTTATATTACATGTAGTTTCAGGGAAAAATCCAAGATGGCCGCCAATTATACAGCAAGTACTATAACCATTTTTCTAAATGTCGTAGGAAGTTATTTTTAGCGCTTAAATCAATTTCTGATATAAAAAAATTACACCGTATTAAAAACTCAACTTCCATCTTACATGTAGTTACGGGAAATGCAAAAAATATGATTATTTGAAAACAACACATTAACTATGAGCATATTGCACAAAAGTAGCATGTGTTACTTTCATTACTGTAGCTACATAGGCTTGCAGTGTATATCTCAGATTTGCATGAATGCCATCATCTTGCATAATGATAATGCTGGAATAGTCACCCTCATCAATATATTGATCATATATGTGTAGAGCTTCGGAATTGATGTAGCCACTCCTTGATAGGACGCCATTGGCTACTTTCTCGTAGTCCTAATTCACACTTAATCAAACTAAATGTGATAGTTATTCAGGTTGAGCAGGAAGCTTTTACACGAGAACCAGTTACAGCTGTCCATCAATGAAGCTCCAACCACAATCTCATTGATGTTTATAATATTGTTATCTGGCCAGAGCTGTATTTATTGCTAAACAGGCCTAAAATACAACGGAAACAATATTCACTTTTGTGGCAGGGGTTATTGACAAAGAGGATACATTGAAAACAGCATTGGATCAATGTCTCGTTTAAGTAGTATCTTGTAATCAGTTCGTCGCATTTTGCAGTTGAACACTAGTTCAATTGGCTTGTCTGAGCAAATAAATGGTGTGGAAAAAATCAAATTTTATTTGCTCAAATGTTTTTACAACTATGTAGTAATTCATAATATTAATTACCTTAATTTGATTATAAATAAGTAATTGTTAAAAAAAATATAATTTTGAAAACATGCTCATATTACCCGTGCGTTTCCTCACACCTGATTATATACTATGATACTGATAATCTCGGGATGACCTGCGCCGGTGGCAACTGTGTAATTATTGCGCAATCTGCACACATGCCTTGGGGCTCTATCTGGTGCATTCTCCATGTTCCGCGAAATGTCTTCCGATTAGCTGTCAGCAGCAAGGTCGTAAATTCGCACCTTCTGTTTCCAATGTGTTTGCGTCTGCATCGTGCAAATACAGAACAATAGCACTAACTTGTCAATTTATTATTTTCACTACTATGCTGCATGCAGGCTTCTACATTATTAGCTGTGAAAAAGGCCTCGGCCTTCGGCCATGACCTTTTTCACAGCTAAGAAGGTAGAACTCCTCAAGCTTTATCCTATACGGAACTCTCAAATACTCAGCACTTCAAGTTCTAAATCAGAAGAGTATACGCAAATATTTGTGAACTAAAACTTCATTGATGTCATTTACAAAGGCTCGATTACTGCAAATATTGTGATATTAAATATATGGGTAGAATCAATATTACTTATTTATTGATGTCATCTACCAAGTTTATAAATAGCCCGAGAAGATAACGAACTTTATCGCGCCCTAATTTTAAATTTAAGCTGAAGCGATTTTTACTGAATTATCGCATGATAATTCCATTCAAAACATTTGCGACGCTGACCCAGCAAACACGAGACATTGAGCCATTGTTGGTTCAATGCTGGGCCAGCGTCATAGACAGTGGACCAACATTGAATCAACAATGGCTTAATGTCCCGTGTTTGCTGGGGACGCTGACATATCGCGGTCTCAATATCGGATCAACGTCGAATATGTTGGTCCAGCATTGTACAAATGTTATACAAAATGTTTCGTGTTTGCTGGGGAATTTACTATTTTAACGATAGACTGACATCACATGTGTATTTCAAGACATTGAGATGTTTCTTTCTGGCACTCATGCATTCGGCTTAACCCTTTAGCCGCCACATTATTCAATCTGAATTTTCACCCACTTAAAGTTGTGTCTCGCTGACGCGATCCACAACTTCAAGTGAGTGAAAATTATTCAGATTTGACAAAATGGAGGTCAACTGTTTTCAAATATTGCTGATTGATGTCACATTTTAGCTTTAACATGTTTAAAAGGTGGTAATTAATGTGCTAATGAAAAATGAAAACCCGAATATGTGCGGCACCGGCGGTTAAAGGGTTAATGTTGGGACAGCGTCGTAGACGATGGGCCAGCATTTAAACGACATTGGTTCAACGTCTCGTGTTTGCTGTTCACGATCCTCCTCCACTGAGCCGATCAGTTTGCTTTTGCAGTACAATTACGAATGTGACCGGTGGGCACATCTCTCCCAACACAATATTAGTGTTAGTAATAACTACCTTCGCGTACAGGGCGACGGGCCTGATGCAGTGGTTAAAGCTGCCTGCTTGGACAGTTGGAGATCACGGGTTCCAGCCCCAGTCTGACCTTCAAGTTTCAAAGAAACAGAATGTTCCTCCCCCGCGGGGGCCTGGTGCAGTGGTTAAAGCTGCCTGCTTGGACAGTTAGCGATCACGGGTTCCAGCCCCAGTCTGACCTTCAAGTTTCAAATAAACAGAATGTTCCTTCCCCTCTTATTCATAAAGATTCAATATTGCGAGGGAGCCTCCGTGACCGAGAGGTAGCGCTCTAGGTATCATGCTACTAGGACTCGAATTTCGAATATTGTGTCTGGAGGGCATATGCCATTCATTTCACCATCCTCAGGGGGTTCTTTTGGCCTAGTTTAGCCTATATGTGCACAAAGGTGACCTAAAACTAAGACCTAAAAAAAAAAAAAAAACTCTTGAAGATGGTGAGGATGGTGGGGGAATCAGATGACACTGTTCGTCAGACACAGGGTTCGAAATTCGAGCCCTGGTGGAGACAGATCACGCTACCTCTCGATCAAGCAGGCTGCCCACAATACTGAATCCAAACGTGTGGGCAGAGAAGAAAAATCTGAGTGCCTGAACGGGCGACTGATCCACAAGTTATGGCGTGAAAGGCATTTGGCATAAGCGCATCACCGGGGTCCCCGCCCTGGATACATCGAGATGGGCGGAGACAAGCCTATAGTGTACAGTATCCAACAATACACTGAGCACAATCATGATAATTATAAATAATATACTAAGTGGATGATTCTCCCGTGGAACTACCAGAAATTCAACTGCAGAACTCCGACCAGACTTGGAATAAACACCGGGGAGAAGCTTAGGTAGTGTTAGGTGTGGTTTAATTTTCAGATATCGTCCCGGCACCGCCCAGCCCTCCCCGCGCTGGCTGAAAATCCCCAGTTTTCCCATGTTTCTCGGGTTGCCAATTACTGGTTTCCCTTTTTTAGATTTGTTACGTGACAGTCTCCTCCACCGTCTCTGGTTTTGCTTTTCGCTGAAAAAACCAGCCCGACAATGCCAGTTTTTTGCTGTTGCTTTTACTATTCTTAACTCCGCTGCATGAGACAGAGATGTGTCTCTGGCTTGAACAGTTCACGATCCGCTCTCTACGCGTTAATCCCACATCGTAACTAATTGGAAATTTAGATGTTTTGATTTCGGAAACATCACACACAGTGTACAATTATTATGGTTAATTTTACGTAGTCATAGTCAGGCGATGTCACAATCACAATCCACGGGAGAATCATCCACTTAAATAATTAAGCGCTTTCAGAGTTAAGGACTGACTGTGAGTATGTCTGTAGCTCAGATCTTTAGTGAGTTAGCCCTTACAACGCCGAAATTTCTCATATAAACCAAGAATGAAAAGGGTTTTCCAATTTGAAGTCAACATAAATTTATTATAGTTAGCTCTTTCTCTTTCATTTAAATACCTATGGTATCATGGTTATGGGTGTACAGCCATTATAAATATTTTACTCTTTCAGTGCGGGGATCTACTTTGGACTATGTTGGATTTTTTTGTGTTGCTTGTGTCGCGTTCTGGAAGTTTGGCATCGAAACAGCTTTAGCCAACGCTGCAAGGCAGCAACACAGACCATTACCACAATGCCGGGTCAAAGTTGGCCTATCGTCTACGACGCTGGCCCAGCTTTTCCCAGCATTGGGTCAACGTCTGTTGTTTGCTGAGTTAGTTTAAGGGCATCGCGTGGCAGACAGTGAATACAAAAGTAAGACGTGTCAGTTCTGAGTGTTTGGTGTTAGCCGAGGTGTCCCCCAATGGGAGAGGGTCAAACCCTCAAGTGCAACCCTCTCCCTCCCGCATGCGAGATCCCGTTTTCTCAGTAGTGTCAGGGACGTTAACCCCTTATCCCCAGTGTTGGATTATTGTTGGGCCACCATCGCAGCGCTGACATGTTTTTATATAAACCATGGAAACCAAAGGGTTTTTTCAATTTGAAATCATCATAATGTCTTCTGTCTTAGTTGGCTCTTTCGGCTTCATTTGATTATCTATGTCATACGTCCGAATATGACATCCATAATGTAATGAATGAATGAATGAATGACTGAATGAATGAATGAATGAATGAATGAACGAACGAACGAGCGAACGAACGAACGAACGAACGAACGAACGAACGAACGAACGAACGAGCGAACGAACGAACGAACGAACGAACGAACGAACGAACGAACGAACGAACAAATGAATGAATGAATGAATGAATGAATGAATGAATGAATGAATGAATGAAAGAATGAATGAATGAATGAATGAATGAATGAATGAATGAATGAATGAATGAATGAATGAATGAATGAATGAATGAATGAATGAATGAAACTTGAAGACCAGCGATCACTGACTTTCCAAGCAGGCAGCTTTAACCACTGCAGCAGGGCCACGCTCTTGAAGTTGTGGGTCGCGGCAGCGAGATACACCTTCAAGTGGGTGAAAATGTAATGTTTAACGTAGCGCTTTAACCCTTTCAGCACGGGGACCGTCTTTATACGTCAGAATCTGACGTCTGTAGACGTCAGATTCTGATGTATAAAGACGATCCCCGCACTGAAAGAAGCAAAATATTTGTAATGGTCGTAGACCCATAACATAGGTATTCAAATGAAGCAGTAAAAGCTAACTAAGACATTTATGATGATTTCAAATTGAAAAAAGACTTTGGTCTCCATGATTTATACAAAATTATTTCAGCGTTGTATTAAGACGTGATATACCTCACCACAGTACGAATGATTCAGAGGTAAATTCAATGATGATTTATGATTGTGTAATTTTTGAAAAGTAAGATAGATGGGAAATATTAGCCTATATTAAGATATAAAAAAACAACGTTAACATGTTGGGGTCATACTAAACAACAACTTTTTACATATATAACTGTGAAATATGACATGTAGTGTCAGTAAGCCTATAATACTAATCCATCAATCATATCTATAGTACACATTGCTCTCCACCATCACCATCCCGGGTTCGCGAGGCGCATATGATCAGTTTAGCCTGACCATTCCTGATAGTTGAAGTAAGACATTCATTCAATTATTCAATTATTCAGTCAGTCAGTCAGTCAGTCAGTCAGTCAGTCAGTCAGTAAGTCAGTCAGTCAGTCAATCAGTCAGCAAGTCAGTCAGTCAATATTTTCTCTCGATGTCGCTT
The DNA here is from genome assembly GCA_964017125.1 of Flabesymbios commensalis. Lineage (NCBI taxonomy): Eukaryota > Metazoa > Annelida > Polychaeta > Terebellida > Flabelligeridae > Flabesymbios > Flabesymbios commensalis. The sequence goes on from OZ024917.1 coordinate 41,292,790, forward strand.
GTGTCCAGGTAATAGCCAATACCCAGCAGACACTCGACATTGGGCCAATATTGTTTTGATGTTGGGCCAGCGTCGTGGACATCAAAACAACATTATTTAGCCCAGCAAACACGAGACATTGACCAAATGCTGCTGTAAAGTTGGTCCACCGTCTACGACGCTCGCCCAACATTACATCAACACTTCGTCAATGCCTCGTGTTTGCTGGGTGGTAGCGTACACAATAGTGGCGCCTTTTTCTTGAGATTTCTCTCAGCGGAGGTTCTGTACTCTTTCTAATGAGAGCAAGCTTTCCCATACGTCCAGTTATGGTCCAATCGGTCAATAGCGCGGATCAATTCTGCCGTGCAAAGCCAAAAGACGGTAACTGCTTACTTGTCAAGTGAGCAGCTACCTCCCTTTGACTTGGCAGAGCAGTGGTTCTGACCATGTGATCCCGACACTAATAGAACAGCCAATGTGTCCCATGCGATCACAGCCAATGTCCTCCTTACACTGTGCATTATAAATGTAACGACCACTTCGGTTTACACAAAATACGTATCGTCGCCTCGGAACTAAAGCGGCCTATCCTCCACTCACTGAGTTAACTTAATTAAATTTACAACAATATGTGCGGTATTGTCAAGCTCGTAGATTGAATGTTACTAGTCTTTCACTACGATTTAAAGGGTTTTAGGCCACGGAAGCTCGCCACAATACTAACTCTTCACGAGTGAGCAGGGAAGAAACAGTTGTGTCATTGAAACCTGAATGCCAGAGCGGGGGACGAACCATGCAGTGATCACCGACATTCCAAGCGTCTGTAAATGTCAAATTCTGACGTCTAAAGTCGATCTATACTGTATGGATTAAACCTTAGAGCACTGATATCGACTGCAATAGACATTCTGTGTTTTAATTAACACCTTTAAACCCTGGTAAACGACCAGTTCACAGTAAAGTATGCCTTCAATCTTGAGACACTGATATATATTGGGACCTAAATTTCACAAATGACATTAATAATTATTTTCAGTCACTTGAAGTTGTGTGTCGCGGTAGCGAGACACTACTTCAAGTGACTGAAAATTCCAATTGAATAAACCAGTGCTCTAAGGGCTAAGCGATAACATAATTACACCCAGTTGAAGTTGTTGGACTGCAAATTATTCATATCCATACCTATAAGTAAGATCGCATTCGACATTATTTGATATATGCTGCCCATAGGAAACAAAGGGTGCAGAGAGCGCCACTTAGCATCAATGGCATCCGTGACACATTGTACCCCGGAGCCTAGTATGCGACTGGGGAAATCGCTCCCCAAAGGGTATTGAAAAGTGCACCGACTGTTCAATAGACCAGACTGTATAATTTTCAAAAGCATTAGTTCTGTGTTGGATTATGGACGCACCAGCAAACACGAGAGAGGTTGGCCCACCGTCTGCGACGTTGGCCCAGCATTAAATCAACATTGGTCCACCTCCTCGTGTTGGCTGCCACCAACACACAGGGCAACGCCTCGTGCCAGCTGTGAGATGATTACCAGGCTGCTACGCTGATGTCTCTACTGTCAAGAGAAGCATGAACTGTAGCATTGTAGTTGAGAAAATAGAAAAATAATCATAATAATTTAGCATGCATGAACAAACGACATAATTATTCAAACCTCACACAATAAATATTTTGAAGTGCTGTTGATTTTAACATGTTTAACCCCTTCAATGCGGGGATGGACTTTAGACATCAGATTCTGACGTCTTGAGTCGATCACCCTACTGAAAGAATAATAGAATGCAAAATAGTCGTAGACCCATAAGATAGTATTCAAATGAAGCTAACTAAGACAGTTAATATGATTAGAATAGACAATAATGATCTCTTTGTTTATATAGACATATAAAACCTAGCGTTTTAATGGTTAAGTAAATCATGGTACTACTAATCAACTTGACATTATTATGCACTCATCCAACAGTATAATGCTGCAGTGTCTGTCATGCAATTTCCAATGATATTTGATGAGCAAATGATTATTTGTTGCTGATAATTTCATAAATAAGTTTTATTTTATTCCCAAAATATATTTTCCCTAGATAATAATACTAAAAACATGTAAATATGTAGATATATCATGGCTAATGCTTGATGAAATGCTGGTTTGATATCAACTACATTGGCACAACGTAATACCAGCATTGACCCATCGACGGCCAGATAAATATGAGCTTGCAGATGGTTTTAATTGGTTTCCGCTGTATCCGGCTTGAACAGCGTGCGCATCATTTCAAACAACCTGATCACTTCCGGTGGGCTGTGCTTTAAATCTAGACACGAGTACAATCATCCTTCCCATCACGCTCAAGGGATCCCTGCAGCATTATCCCCGCCATTCTAGGTACACACATTGTCTCCAGCTACTTGTAGAGCTCACTGGGGATACAAGATAATTAATTGGGACAAATATACCTTTCCATTTTCCACTCAATTCTCCACTGAATAGTCCATGGTCGAGTATAATATTATGCAATGGCAAACAGCGTTAACTGCTCACTTCCAAGCTAGCAGTTACCGCTTTGTTGTCATTCCAGGACAGCATGGTCTTTGCAGCTAACACGACTATTGACCCAATGTTGAAACAACAGTGGGAAAGCCAGCCCAACTTGACGACAACGCGTTATACTCTGTTTCAGTTGTGTTATGTATCAGCTGATCTCTCTCATAGAGTGTTCCACGGAATCAACAAGTCTCTACAAACATCTCTGTTCACCTCCTGACATCCAGGGCGGGGGCCCTAGGTAGTGGTTAGCACCGCTGCCTTTCACGCCGGAGTTCGGGGTTCGGTTCCCGGTCTCGGCGGTTTGAAAGAAACAACCCCATCTACATGTGAAAGTCAGTATTGTGGGGAGCTTCCGTGACCGAGAGGTAGCGTGCTCGGCCTCAGACCGCCAGGGCTCAAATTACGAATCCTGTGTCTGGAGGACAGTGTCATCTCAATCATCTCACCATCCTCAGGAGGTTCTCCTGGCCCAGTTTAGCCTATATGTGCACAAAGGTGGCCTAAAGCCCGATTCATTTCATTTCATTTCTCCAGACATCCAAGCCAGCAAACACGACACATTAAAACAATGTTGGTATATTTTTGGATCAGCGTGCAGACGGTGGCCCAGCATTATAGCAACATTGTTTTATGTTTTGTGTCGTGTTTGCTGTGCTGTTTTGTGTCGTGTTTGCTGTGATGTTGTTCTTGCGTCCTTTAGGCTACTCTTTACGTGGTCGCTGGAAAGCAAGTATGGAACAAACAGCCATATAATATATTTCACATCCATGCCCACCCCCTCCCCCCCCCCCCCCTCAATCAAACATTGGTGGATTATTCCTCCCTTACAAAACGCTTAAATTCAGTCCCTTTTCAAAGTAAAGTATATTCCATTGAACATATCTTACATAACAATTTTATAATAATGTTCTGTTCCGCTGTGTATTCAGTATACCACGCGTGCGCTGTAATACATCCCAGCAGCCACATTACGTTGAATCAATGTTGGTTTTACGTTGGTCCACCGTCTGCGACGTTAGACTACCGTTAAACCAGCATTAATTTAACGTCTTGTGTCTGCTGGGATGTTATATAAACGCCTTACCTAGCCACATACTGCCTGCGATTTGTTTTGCGAACATTCAGCTATTCACATACCCCCCGTCGGCATACACTGTCCATTGTCTGCCATTTATTGTATTCTAGTAACCGGGAGTGTAAGAGGGACTGGAGTGATTACTACATCGTCGCCTCGGAGCTAAAGGATCCTATCTGCCACTCTAACGAGTGTCAGATAGGATTCTTTAGCTCTGAGGCGACGACATGTACTTAGCCTGCAGCTGATTAAACCTCTCAGCGCGGTGATGGACTTTAGACGTCAGGATCTGACGTCAATAGACGCTCCCCGCACTGAAAGAGTAAAATATTAATAATATCCTTAGACTCATAGGTACATAGGTATTCAAATGTACCGAAAAGAACTGACTAAGACATTTATGATGACCTCAAATTGGAAAAAAAAACTTTGGTCTCTTGCTTTATATAAGCACATTTCAGCGCGTTTAGGTTTAATTAGGCGAAACAGGCCTGAATGGTTTCCTTCTATCATCCTCAGCCAAACATACGTTACAGAGTGGACGATCGTAATAAGCGCCCTAATTGTTATCGACGTTTTTATAGGGATATTTTACTGATCAAGATATAATCTTAATTCATTGATTGTTTGAATATCTATATTTTAAATACGTTAATTATGTGATGCACTGCATCCTAAGACAAAGTTGACTTATTGTAGACTGACTGACTTACCAGAGCCGTACCATGCCGTACCACGGCCTACAATCCAATCCAATCATATCATATCATCATTTCATCATATCATATCATATCATATCATATCATATCATATCATATCATATCATATCATATCATATCATATCATATCATATCATATCATATCATATCATATCGTATCGTATCGTATCGTATCGTATCGTATCGTATCGTATCGTATCGTATCGTATCGTATCGTATCGTATCGTATCGTATCGTATCGTATCGTATTGTATCGTATCGTATCGTATCGTATCGTATCGTATCGTATCGTATCGTATCGTATCGTATCGTATCATAAAACCGTTTACATCCGTAATAAGCGACTCAAAAAGTGATCGACGTTGTTAGAGGGACATTTAACTGATCAAGATAATTATAATCATCTTAATTTATCAAGTGCTTGAATGAATATTTCTTTTGAAATATAGGGCTAATTATTATGTGACGCAAAACATCCTCGACTACCCAAGTGTCGTATGTGGGGACGATTTGCCCGAATAGGCCGGTTTCCTTTTGATGGGGCTTTTTGTCTGAGAACATAATCGCCTTGAGAGTTTATAGAACCATACCCTTTTTCATCAAAGAAACTGACTGCATGACACCATGTCTGATCTTTCCTACCCTGTCTTGGGCTCTATGATACCCTTCCAGTTGATGAAGGAAAAGGCGTATGCGACTTTCACGCAATGCTGGTATGGTGTTGAGCCAATACCAGTCCAGCTTACGGCAAACACGAGACATTCACCCAAGGTTGGTTCAATGCTGGCCCAGCGTCTACGACGCTGGTCCACCATTGAACCAACCTTGGTGAATGTCTCACATTTTTTGGGAGGACAGCTTCCCGTGCTTGTTGGGTTTCTGAGACTACATCACGAGGTTGTCCTCCTTCATGTAACATGATTTTTCACCTCAACAAAGGTCGTAACGTTTTATCCACCTACACCATGTTCATCCTATTATTGTTTCTTATTGTTTGGTGCAGATGCTAACGACTGGGCACATTGTTTCTTCTCCCTAAAAAGAGCCTTTAAAGTCAATACGCACGTCTGAAATTACTAATGGGTGACCCTGACTTATACCTTGTTGTCTTCGCCCCCCTCCACCTCTGTTATCCCCCGTCTATCTGATCAAAAGGACTCCGGACCCAGTGCCTCGCCCATTCCTGCCATTTAGAATCCTCTTGGCTGGTGGAGGACGAGGCAGTATTGTACATGTTTCTATGGTGCATCATAACCGGCTCTTATATAAACATGATAAACAAAGGCTGGCCTAGTGAAAAGCCGGTCACAATGACATTGTCTGTGGTCTATAAAGGATACGAACACAGTGTTCTGCGAACGAAAAGGCTATGACTGCTCACAAAGTAATCAGCTATTCATATTGGTTTTGCGCCACAGCATGACTGTGGTATTCGTAATGATATTGTGATTTTAGATCAGGTAGATTAGAAGTATAGGATAAAGCCCGAGGAGCTCTATATTCTTAGCTTTTTCCACAGCTAAGAATGTAGGGCTTCGAGGGTTTTATTCTATACAACATATCCGACTATAACGAGGATTCCTCATAATCAACAGCTCGGTCACACCTGACTGATTATAACACCATACCATAATAATTAGTCTGTACTTGGTCAACTCTCCCTTCCCGGTTTAAAATGTAGTGATCGGACAAAGCAAGTAATTTAGTGTGTTTTAATGGTCTGCTAAATCGCAGCAAAATAAGTCTGCTTGGTTAATAGTGGAGGCCCACCATTTGAATGAGCTATAATATTTGTGTGTAGATATATGCGGAAAAAATCCACATGCTCACAAAATCGAAACAGTAAACAAATGCTGGCTCAAATGCTGGCCGGCCTCGCAGATGGTGGCCCAACATTCAGCCAACCGAGGCTCGGCATCCCATGTTTGTTGAGATATTTGCAAAATCATATTTCAGATTTTTGGTTGGGGCCTAGGCTACGAGAGTGGATCCCCTGGATCTGCGCTGTATTTATCAATTTTATTATGAACACTGATAAATAATTCATCTCATAAAATGTACAAAACGTATCATTATCAAATCATTATCATAATAAAACACATGAACACAAAAGAATGACATTATTTATTGTAAAAACCATAAATTGTTATTTTAGAGGGGGGAATACTAAGAACTACGTCACATAACATACATAATATTATTAAAAAACATGATTAAATGGAATGCAGAAAATGGTCACAAAAATGTTTACCCGGTAATCATTGTGACATAGACTCACTGTAATAGCGTGCCTGTATGTAGTCATACTGATGTCCTTGTCTGTTTACTTTACAATGCCTACAACCCCCGCTTGTCATTTAGTTGTTAAATCAATCAAATTAATCTTAAACACCCATTTCGCAGTAAATACCACACAGTTATAGAAAAGGGTGTCATGTTCCATTTAATGCACCACGCTCTCTACTTTAAATAATTAGTAAATTATAATAGAATACTACTCTTTATCCAATTGAGCTCATTATTATGGGAATGCACATTTTATACGGAATAAAAATATATAGCTATTTCAGGTTGGATTTGTATTCGTGATTGTGTTTTTCGTTGCGTTGGATAAACCCATTAGCTCCGCCTGAGAGGGTTTGCTATACCTGTGTCTTGCATGTCCCTCCCCACCTCCATCTGCCTAATTAAACATCCCTTCACCCCCCCCCCCCCCCCCCACCCTTGTCGGTTCTTTCATGCCTTTCATCTTACACATCATACTCTGTGCCGTCACCATACCTTGGTCCAATCGAGCACAAGAAGCCTTTATCTCTATTCTGGTCGTATGGCATTATATCTCCTTGGCGGTAAAACAAGCTCATTTATATTACAACATTATTAAGTAAACTGTTTCATATTTCGCCATGTATATTTCATAATTATTATTATATAATTTTATGGCAACATTAAATTGGACTTCACAACTTGCAACACAATAATTATTCTTATGGGCGGGGGCCTGGTACAATGGTAAAGCTGATTGCCTGAACAGTAGGAGACCGACGGTTCATCTCCTGCTCTGGCATTCAGGTTTTAAATGGAACAACAAGTTCATTACCCGCTCACTCGGAAAGGTTCAGTATTGTGGGAAGTCTCTGTGACCAAGAGGTCGCGTGCTCGTCTTCAGAACGCCATGACTCGAATTTCAAATGCTGTTTTTGGAGGGCAGTGTTATCTCATTTATCTCACCATCCCCAAAAAGTGCTGTTGGCCCGTTTTAGCCTATAATGTGCAAAAAAGTTGAGTAAAATCCCATTTATTCATTTATTTATTTATTCATTCATTCATTCATTCATTCATTCATTCATTCATTCATTCATTCATTCATTCATTCATTCATTCATTTATTCATTCATTTATTCATTCATTCATTCATTCATTCATTCATTCATTCATTCATTCATTCATTCATTCATTCTTTCTATTCCCCTTATTTTATAAATAATACAAGGATAAGAAGAACATACACACAAACTAAATCTTATCCTCGTTTTTTACTTCTAATAATCAATCGAAAATGATATCCCTGCTTCTTAATGTAATTCGAATGTTAAAAAAAGACCGGGTCATTATATTAACGCAAACACAAGTGACATATTACGAAACCGCTAATTTAATATCAAAAACATCTTAAATAGCAGTAACTACTTACGTTGCAAGTAAGCAGTTATTGCCTTTTGTGTTCGTGGAATAGTAGACTCAAACTTTATTTTGGTTTTAGTGACCATGCAGGCATCTTGGTCTGATGTGATGTATTATCGCCAACGAACTAATGCCAAACAAAGTGACAATACTTCAATTCACATAATTTTTATATGACATACCAAGCCAGGAATATTTTCATAGATTCCAAAACCGGGTCTGGGCACCATGTCACAAATTGCCTGAGGGATATGTTAACCCTAAGGCGCTAAATGAAATAAATTGAATTTCCACCCACTTGAAGTTGTGTGTCGCGGTCAAGTGGGTGAAACTTTTCATATTTGTATAATTTGAGACCAAACCTGTGCAAGTATTGATGTTTAAACGTTTATTTCGCTCCCAATGACAGTAGTTTGATCGATTAATACAATGGATTAACCCTATCAAGCCTGAATTTCTCATTGTCATCTTCATTCACTACAAGTCGCAATTCTCGACTTGTAGTGGATGAAGATGATTTGATGCGGTTTAAAAATTACAGACAATTGCCATGTATTGATAAACCAGTTTCATGGAAATTTTCGTTCTAAAACCCTTAGTTATAGGAAAATTAAGTGTGTTTCTAGGGATGTAAAATGATGCTTTAATGCATCGTGAGGGCTTAAAGGGTTAAAACGACTATAGTCGTGCTTAGCGTGAACGGGTTAACACATCTATAAAACCCTTGTCCTGCTGGACCGGGATATAAACGTTTTCAAGAAAGTTTCAACCAAAATAAAATGCCACTGAAATTGGCAACATATTCAGTGGTAGCTGCTCAGCTAATAAAATATTACAATTTGGGAGATGGTTATATTTTTCATAAATAGAAATAATTTTCGTTATTTGAAGCTGGAAATTGCGTTAGCAATTCCAGCTTCAAATGAATGAAAAATATTTGAAACAATTCAGCAGGAGAAGAGTTTGATACTTCGCAAAAATATTATTGTCCTTATTACACGATAAACAACAATATACAGAAAATCCCAGGAGTCATGTGCTTCCATGGATCATGAAGCACTCAATATAACACACAGTTTGTTGATTTGTACATTTAGCCCATAAAATTTAAATACAAAATAGCAATATGTATTCAACTGACGCTCAATATAAATAATCAACATATTGTAGATTATTCCATGATTCAAATCATTCAAATTAACCCTTTAGGCCCTCACGATGAATTAAAGCATTATTTTACATCCTTGAAAACAGACTGAATTTTCCTACAACCAAGGTTTTTAGAACGGAAATTTCCATGAAACTGGTTTACAAATACATGGCAATTTTCTTTATTTTTTAAACCACATCAAATCATCTTCATGCACTACAAGTCGAGAATTGCGACAGCAATTCGCGACTTGTAATGGATGAAGATGACAATGTAAAGTCAGGCTTGAAAGGGTTAAAACAGCAATATCATTACTATTAGAATTAACACCTAGGACCAACTTACTGTATGGACCTGATCGATGTCTCTATAATTATTATTAAAACAAGTTACACAACGTCTAATTAATTATACAATTAATCGCATGCTAGAAATTGAATAGCTTTCTATGATCCTCGCGGCAGTAAATCCGATTTCGCCCGCAAACACACATGTACAATGCGTGGATTAAGCCCACACCCTCATTCTCTTATTCCGGTTTGCCAATTGTAGGGCATTGGTTTGGAGTATCGGCTTTGCACACACATGTGACTTTAACCCGACACTGGTTCAATGCTGGTCCAGCGTCTCTGACGCTGGACCAGCATCGAACCAGTATCGAGTTTATGTGTATCTTTTTTCACTTGGATCTAAGTCAATCGTTGCGCCGATGCTGTAAAATCACAATCGTGTGATGCGCTTTTCCATCAGTAGCATTACAGATAACTTCGCTATGCTTACAATCTCTGTGAAGGCATTGTGATTTCTATTCAATCAATGTTAATAATTTGCAGTCTTGTCTCTGATTTGTGCAAATATTATTTTTTCAGTCTAGTGCAGACATTGTGAAAGATGTATGTTCTTTGATATCCACCCAATGTTACGTAAATGTATGGCCCCAGCGTCTACGACTTGGCCCTGAATTGAATTGATGTTGAGACGACATATCTTGTCGAGTCAACAATTGGAGTTATTGATCGTTTGATTGATCCCTGTGATAACTCTCATTCAGGGATTATTGTAGTAGTAGCATGATCGATTCTACGCACACGGGCGTGGCTGCCATCCTCACGTTTTGTTGGCTAATTTAATATGGAAGAATAATTGGATTCAAAATCTGACCGAGGGCCGACCGACCGACCGACCGACCGACCGACCGACCGACCGACCGACCGACCGACCGACCGACCGACCGACCGACCGACCGACCGACCGACCGACCGACCGACCGACCGACCGACCAACCGACCAACCGACCAACCGACCAACCGACCAACCGACCGGTCGACCGACCTATCGACCTTTCGACCTTTCGACCGACCGACCTTTCGACCTTTCGACCTTTCGACCGACCGACCGACCGACCGACCGACCGACCGACCGACCGACCAGCCAACCGACCAGCCAACTGACCAACCAACCGACCAGCCGACCGACCAACCAACCGACAAGCCAACCGACCTGCCAACCGACCAGCCAACCGACCAACCAACCGACCAGCCGACCAACCAACCGAACAACCGACCGACCAACCGACCAGCCGACCAACCGACCGATCAACCTACCAACCAACCAACCAACCAACCAACCAACCAACCAACCAACCAACCAACCAACCAACCAACTGACCAACCAACCAACCAACCAACCAACCAACCAACCAACCAACCAACCAACCAACCAACCAACCGACCGACCGACCGACCGACCGACCGACCGACCGACCGACCGACCGACCGACCGACCGACCGACCGACCGACCGACCGACCGACCGACCGACCGACCGACCGACCGACCGACCGACCGACCGACCGACCGACCGACCGACCGACCGACCGACCGACCGACCGACCGACCGACCGACCGACCGACCGACCGACCGACCGACCGACCGACCGACCGACCGACCGACCGACCGACCGACCGACCGACCGACCGACCGACCGACCGACCGACCGACCGACCGACCGACCGACCGACCGACCGACCGACCGACCGACCGACCGACCGACCGACCGACCGACCGAACGACCGACCGACCGACCGACCGACCGACCGACCGACCGACCGACCGACCGACCGACCGACCGACCGACCGACCGACCGACCGACCGACCAGCAAACCAACCAACGACATTGTTGAACAACTACACCAGGACCACTGCTCCACTTGAGTTAACAGGTGGATCCTTAACGTGCTAAATTATGCAATTGAAAGTTTCACGCATTCACGGCCCACAAGTTCAACTTTTCAAAAAAAAATTCTGATATAATAACATATATATGGTAATGTAGCCAATTTAATGGTAATTTCTCAATATGATGTTCTTGTTCAAAGGACAAAGAAAGCCCACAAGCGGCCACATGTAGGTGATCAGCACTTTAATACTTACTTGAACATAAGTTGTAAGATAAAAATAAAATGAAATCAATGGGGTTTTAGGCCACCTTTGTGCACTTATAGGCTAAACTGGGCAGTGAGAACCTCCTAAGAATAGTGAGATGAATGAGATGACACTGCCTTCCGGACACAGTATTCAAAATTCGTGCCCTGGTGGTCTGAGGCCGAGCACGTTACCTCTCGATATTGAATATTTACGAGTGAGCGGGGAAGAAACATATTGCTTCTTTGATACTTTGAACCGAGAGGGAACCGCGTCAACCCCTCGACCACTGAAAAATGACACGTGCTGCGATAACATAGCCTAAGACTATGATAAAAAGGGTAAAAATATTATATTAAACCTTTAACCGCCTGTGCCGCATATATTCGGGTTTATATTTTTTATTAGCACATTAAGTACCACATTTTAAATATGTTAAAGATAAAATGTGACATCAACCAGCAAGATTTGAAAAAAGTTGACCTCCATTTTGGTAAATCTGAATAATTTTCACTCACTTGAAGTTGTGGATCGCGTCAGCGAAACACAACTTCAAGTGGGTGAAAATTCAAAATGAATAATTTGGCGGTGAAAGGGTTAATCTGTTTGTAAAGATAACATGGTGCAGATAATTATTGTGACTGAAAGCCTCTGCGTAATTAATGCTTCTCCCTTTATAGTATTTTGTTTTCCACGCTCAGCAATCGAGATACGTTGGCCTTCTACGACGTCGGCCCAACATTGACCCAACAAAGGGCTAATGCCCCAGTCACACTGTCGCGAATCAACTGGCGATCCAGTACGAATGCTGGCGATATGTGCAACACGGATGTAATGCCCCAGTCACACTGTCGCGAATCCACTGGCCATCCAGTACGAATGCTGGCGATATGTGCAATACGGATGAGAGTGCGAATCATGGAGAATAAAAATGCTCCTGAGGTGGATAATTTATTGAACAACGAACCAACTAGAATCAATACGGTTCAAATTGCGAATGACGGAGAACGAAGTAGAACTAAGAAAACTAGCTAGAACCAATACAAATCAGAACGGGTTGACACGAACTAATACGAAAGGTTGTACGAATCAATACGATCTAATGCGAATAAGCCTGCGAACTGATACGATCCAATATGACTCAAGTAGAATGCAACTCGGACCAGTGCGAACTGATACGACCTGGAACGGACCAGTACAAACTGATACGACCTGGAACGGTCCCGTGCGATTCAATAGGGATGAGCTGTTGGCTACGAAATGTCGCGCTCATCCGTGTCTTATCGCCAACTTCTTCGTCCATCAAATAACCATCATCTCCGCCCAATGTTGGTGCTGTGTTATATTATATTACAAATTGTATTACTATCATTCAAAGTTAATGTTATCAAATTTATTCAAGAGAGTAATGATTGCAACCACAGTATGGGGAATAAAAGGAAAATAGTACCGGGAAATATATTGTAACAACACTGACAAAATAAAATTAATAGAACAATAAAGCAAATTGCTTGACAAACAGTCCCGATAGTGATAAAGACTGAGAATTTATCAGCGGAAAATATAGCGAGGTAAAGAGAACATGCATTTTAATAGTAAAAATATTTCCGCCAATGAAAACAATTAAAAAAACATACAAAGAAAGACAGCATAGAACAGAAAGCGGAGTGACAGAAACACGTCTTATATAAAGTTGCTGAACAAATGTAATGTCGCAGAAGAAGACGACGACAACTGTCAACTATTGTTGAAAAATAGAGTGGGTCAAGACAAAATATATGTAGAGAGATACATTATGGGGTTTCAGTATTAACATAGTGCTTAAAGTCGCATTTGGCAGCAACAGTCACTATCTTTAGCACCCAGTTATTTTTCGGATTTTTAATCCTTTCGATTTTTAAATTGTTCCCAAAAAATCCCACTTCACAGCGTAATAAAAATATATTTTAAAACATTTCAGTGCTGAAAAGCAGTATGCATAATATCGAACGATTCAGTTATTATAGGTTTTTATTTAGTCATCAGACTAAATGCAAGCCAATAACAACTATTTCAAGTGTTGTAACTATATCCATTTATATGCCTATTTATGTAACATTTATGTAGGCCTATATGTTTTTTTCGAGTTGGATCAAGATTAGTATATTTAAAGTTTTTTCTTAATATATATTTTTACCAATCTGGAACTGTACAAATTGGGTTATCGTTGATATAATTATTCGTATAATGAGAATAAATAATATAGTCTTTTAAGAAGGCACTGGTAATCTCAATAAAAACATCGCACCAAGTTTTCTATTAAAATACGTACATAACACATAAAAATAGTCGAATATGTTGAAAGGGTATAGTTAATAAATAGTGTTTGAAAATACTTTCCGCCACTCGAATCTCTTGAAACTTTTTGAGTTTATAGGAGACATTTTAATGACTAGGAAACAACAGTCAGAAATTATGTTGCAATTTGTGTGAGCTTTGACCATTATTTGAAACACAATGATCATCATAGTCTGCCCTGGCAACACTGAAATGATATAAGAGTCGAAGGCCTTATTTATATTATCACTGCTATGTGAATATACCTTATTCGTTTTGCATTTGTATTGGTAACGTCCTGGTTCGTATTAATTCATTGTGAATCGCCTTCTTTCGCATTGTGATCTACCTTATTCGTATCTCGTCTCACTCCATCGTTGCGCAACGTTGCAATCCGTAGCTATCCTTTGTAGTTCGTGATGTAAATTGTACTGCATCGTATCTACGGGCCGTAAAAAGCAACGATTCAGCACGATAAGCAACGACAACCGTATCTGTACCGTGTTGCGTCGAGTCAGTTCTAGTCAGTTCTTTCTGATTCCTTGTTCATCGCCAGACTCTTCCAATGCGAACCAAACCTTTACGCTGCGAAGCGATACGAAGAGCAATACGAAGTGCAAGGAACTGATTAGAACCGATTCGAACTGCTACGAACTGTAAGGAACTACAACGAATGGGTTTCATTCGTATTGGCAGTACGGATGTTTTAAACAGTTCGAAACATCCGTATCGGCTTGGCGAACCGTTGGGAACCGTGAGATTTTTTTGGAGAATTGACACGCTCTAGCACGGAACAATACGACAGTGGCGAATCAGTTCGCCATCATGATTCGCGACAGTAGTATCGTGCTTGCAGGGAGCCAGTACATCATCTCAATTGTTTTTGTACAATTTTAAGCAATGTAATTTGGAAGTTTCCACTAGACAGATCGCTCGCCCACGCCGTCACAACCCAACCGCCCCCCCCCCGCCCCCGCCAGCGCGTGCCCGTCACCAAGTGTAATACCCGGAGATTGAAACTTCGTCCCCTTGGATATGAAAGGGTGTATCTGCAAATTCGGGTGTGAGATGTATTTAATCAACAATTATTTTGTAAAAGTCGTTGACTATGATTTTGCGGGATCAACCTGGTTGGAAGAGGGGGGGGGGACACGGAATGCTGTTGTATTGTTGGGCCAGCGTTGTAAACGGTAGACCAACATTATATTGACATCGGGTGAACGTTTCGCATTTGCCGGGCTTGTTGTCGGGTGATTTCTTGATATCTTCATCTCCACAGTGGCAGTTCTTAATTGATTTCCAGTAGTTAAGTTATAGGTAAGCCGTCGCTGACACTTGCATTTTGCGTCATGGCAACGGCATAGCAACCTGCTAATAGCTCCTTAGCAACGTAGCGAATGCGCCGCGATCTAATCAATGCCAGAAGAATGGAGTAAGACTCCACCGAACACTTGCGGAGGGGAATAAAAGACAAAACTTGGCAGAATGCACAAAAAGTCAGTAGACATGGGGATGTAATGTCCGTGGCATGTTATCTTCTGGCAATAATTCATGGAGAAAGGTGTCATATACAATCCTGACTGCAGAGCTAGATGGATGTGAAATGCCATGTCAAATTTTCATTGCGTTACATGAAGTACTGCAGATTTGGTAATATTCGCGAGGTTTTAATTTTCGCGAATTTCGCGAGGAGGACCAGTTCGCGAATTCAAGAATCACACGAAAATTATTATTATGATAGCGCAATTAAAGAAAAATGAAAATTCGCGAATTCTAAACTTCGTGTGAAGTCCCAAAATCAGAAATTCGCAAAAAAATTAAACACGCGAAAATTACCAGATCTACAATATAATAGTCCAATAGTTGTAGGGGCTCTTGTTTATGAGTTCGTTCAACCGGCACTATATCATGTATATCTACAGTCTGACTGATAGAATGGTAGAATGGACATTCAGCAACAAGCCTTCACTCGTGTCACCAGTGCCCCACGTAGGCCTACTGTGACCCTCACTGACAGTGCACAACAACCCCAGGCAGTACATGTACAGTATGTACAAACGAATTGTGGTATCAGTTTTTTGTACAGGCCATTTCTAACATAGAGTGGGTGTTTCGCTATTTTTGTCAAAGTGTAGGTTAAGTTTGGAAAATAGCCATATATTTGCAATTAACGGACCAATTCTGAAAATGTTGGTATCAATAGACTCAATAGTATTAGAACTAACGGCATGTTTAAATTTATGTCCGTCACATTTTCAATTAAATTTCTCTATAATAAGATTAAACATAAACATACTCACCCCATGTCAGCATATCCAATAAACGCTATTTATTCCGATGCAGGAACTCTTATTTAGGATAAAAAGTTTTTCATTATAACAAGCTTGTGAATTTTCAGAACTCAATATTTTGTGCACAGAAAGTGTGCACATACTTTGATGACGGAGTACTGGAGGTCACGAGAGATGTTGATGTTAATACAAAAATAATTTGACAAGCTCACACATGCTGTTTTGTAGATTACCCATAATTTTTTTTCCTTTAATTTTCAAATATATTTAGGGAATAATTCTTAGCGACACAATACAAATATGTTCATTCAATTTGACATTGTTCTATGATAAACCTGATAAACGTTGTACTATGTCAACCGAAATTTATTCTGGTACTACGATGGTTTAGCTCAATGCATTCAATCAAGTCCTAAATAAAAGTTTCACATTATTCAAAATAGAAATGCACACACCAAGTTGTTTGCTTGGAATCGTAGCAAAAAGATTGCCCGGTATATAAAGTGTTTCTCTGACAAATCAAGGTACCCACAGTATCATATGCTTGAAGAAGTCAAAAAAATTGTTTTAACATCTTTTTGTTTATCATTTGCAGATAGAAATCAATGCAGAACATTGCAGCATCTCAGTTCTGAGGAAACGTGATCTCCACGCAGCAGGTAGCCACTTTATATCTGAGTTATCGTGACATTGGAAATCAAAGGGTGTGTATCTCCCACTCTGTAGAGTGGAGATACACACCCTTTAAATCTCAAAGTGACGTTTTTTGCACTACAACAGCAGTTTTAAACGTAGTTTTTGCAGTACTTATAGTGAAATTACATAGACCCTAGTACGATTATCATTATCATTACAGGTTGGCAATACTGTTGTATTTCTGAAATGTGGTTATAATGGTTGCCATCTATGCCCATAGCTACAGCGGTTATTATTTTGTTTTGACGATCATTTGTATAATGTGCTTTGTTGGACATCTTGAAATTCCATGATTGTGTTTATGTAATTATATTATAGTGATTTGGTCTAATTTAGCATGGATATATACAAAATACTAAAGATTTTGTACTGTTGCCATGGAAACCGTTTCTAGTGAGTATGGGGGAATTTTAAAATAGGTATGGTAACACATTTATGTTGATCCCCCCCAACTGTTGTGTAGAAAGTTTGCTGTGCGCTTGGATAACAGTTTAAGATATATCAGAATAATTGTATTGTGTTGTCATTTTGCCTTACTGACAACTGACAACGTAACCATACTGCACTGACAGAAATACTGTACCGACAACATAACCATACTATACTGAAAATATAACCATACTGTACTGACAACATAAACATACTGTACTAACAACATAAACATACTGTACTGACAACATAAACATACTGTACTGACAAAATAAACATACTGTACTGACAAAATAAACATACTGTACTGACAACATAGCCATACAATGCTTAAGCATTATAACCATACTGTACTGACACCATAAACATACTGTACTGACAACATAAACATACTATACTGGAAACATAAACATACTATACTGGAAACATAACAATACTTTACTGATAACATAAACATACTGTACTGACAACATAACCACACTATACTGAAACCATAATTATACTGTACTGACAACATAACCATACTGTACTGACAACATAAACATGATGTACTGACAACATAAACATACTGTACTGACAACATAAAACATACATGTACTGTGCAAAAAAATATAAACATGCATGTAGTGTGTAGACAACCTAAACATACCGTAGTGACAACATAAACTTAATGTACGTATTGACAACATAACCATATTGTACTGACAACTTAAACATACTGTCGTTACAACATAACCATACATGTACTGTGCAGCCAATATTAACATACATGTACTCTGCCGACAACATAATATTGTACTGACAACACAAACATGCTGTACTAACAAAATAAACGTACTGTAGGCCTACTGACAACATAATCATACAGTATCGACAATAATATTGTACAAAGATGTATTTTAAAATTTATTTTGCTCTGGTATAAATTACACAGGAAGTCTATGCATTCGCGCTGCTGGCTGTGCTGTGGCAAACAAAGCAGTAGAACTCCTACTCAAGACCCAGTGGGTTGATATCGTGTTATTCCGCCTGACTGTTCTTGGCAGATACAGAGTGGTTGAACTGATCAGTCATCTGCTCTTTATTGCGGATTAAGTGGATCCTCCGTCAACAAGCCGCGGAGGACGGTTCGACCCAGTCCCAATGCCGGCCCGGCGTCCCTGACGCCGGGCCGGCATTACGACGAGGTCGAGTCCGCACTGAACCTCTTCAAGAGACGGATCACGCCATCTGCATCATGAACAGATATGACGTCATGATAGATTGATGGGCGTTTTTTTCGTGCGCTGAGACCTAAAGCACTCCCGGTACAGCATTAACCGCGGGGTGCATAATAGAAGAAAATATTGTTTATTATTCTCACCGGCACGCTTTATAGCAACATCGGACTAGTCTACAGCACGATAGGAGAGAATAGAGCGGGTGTCGGACCTATTATATTTATTAAAAGCAGAACGGGCAGCGTGCGTACTTGATTGATAGTATACACTAGTGGTTTTGTTTTGTGCTGTGATGCCTTAATCACTCTAGACATGGTTAGCCACTGATCTGTGGGTCATCGTCAATAAACAATAATTTGCTAAGCTATAGAATGTCATTTTTATCCATTTGAAGTTGCTGAGTATATTTTAAATAATTATGTCCAACCTGAAAACATAATGGCAATGTAGCAAATTAATGCTAGTTTGATGGACAAAAAAGGCTGAAAACACAGTATGTTATGCCGATTGACGTGATTATAAAGTGACGAAATACTAAATATTAGTGATTTTAGATACAGTACACGTAGATACATAAAGCATGGTTAAACTTGATTCAACTTATTCTCAACTCACTCTGAATGAAAATAGTTTTTCGCACTAACAGTGTAGTTCTAGCGTGTAAAGGGTATATAATCCAAAAACTAGGTGTGATTAACAGATTGATCAGTGGTGTTGTTTAGGGACCACACTGTGTGGTGAGACCTTACTCACGCCATCTGGCGATTAGCACAGTAGCATACGTACTCGGCACAGTGCTGTACTGACCTGTCATGCCAATAGGCGATATCCAGCAAGCACGATACATTAACCCATTGTTGGTCCAATGTTGGGCCAGCGTCGCAGATCAGAGCCGGCGTGTTTGTCTTATGTTTCACTCACTCACTCACTCACTCACTCACTCACTCACTCACTCACTCACTCACTCACTCACTCACTCACTCACTCACTCACTCACTCACTCACTCACTCACTCACTCACTCACTCACTCACTCACTCACTCACTCACTCACTCACTCACTCACTCACTCACTCACTCACTCACTCACTCACTCACTCACTCACTCACTCACTCACTCACTCACTCACTCACTCACTCACTCACTCACTCACTCACTCACTCACTCACTCACTCACTCACTCACTCACTCACTCACTCACTCACTCACTCACTCACTCACTCACTCACTCACTCACTCACTCACTCACTCACTCACTCACTCACTCAATCACTCACTCACTCACTCACTCACTCACTCACTCACTCACTCACTCACTCACTCACTCACTCACTCACTCACTCACTCACTCACTCACTCACTCACTCACTCACTCACTCACTCACTCACTCACTCACTCACTCACTCACTCAATCACTCACTCACTCACTCACTCACTCACTCACACACTCACTCACTCACTCACTCACTCACTCACTCACTCACTCACTCACTCACTCACTCACTCACTCACTCACTCACTCACTCACTCACTCACTCACTCACTCACACACTCACTCACTCACTCACTCACTCACTCACTCACTCATGAGTGCGTTCATAAACATACATCAACCACATTGCCATACCATGAAATACAACCCTTCTCTTTATTTCTCACATCTCCACTTATCACCGGTGGTATCCATTCAAAACAACAATCTCAAATAGGATCAAAATCGCTAAAAATCACCCCTGTTCTATCAACAAACTGTACCGTGTGGATTTCATCAGCAGACCAGTGCCAGGTGTGTTGTTTGACGTATAAGACACCCACACATATACCCATCTGACCCTTTGTGTGCTGAGGCGCTAGCTGGGGCTCCGGGGAATTTCCACCTTCTGCCTGCTGGGTGTGCATGTAAATTATCGCTATTAAAGCAATTTCTCACTGACCCTTAACCCTATAATCGCCGAGTCACTTCATTGGAATTTTCACCCACTTGAAGTTGTGTCTCGCTGACGCGATCCACAACTTCAAGTGAGTGAAAATTATGCGGATTTGACAAAATGGAGTTCAACTATTTTCACTTGATTGATGTCATACGT
Source organism: Flabesymbios commensalis (assembly GCA_964017125.1). NCBI lineage: Eukaryota > Metazoa > Annelida > Polychaeta > Terebellida > Flabelligeridae > Flabesymbios > Flabesymbios commensalis. The sequence continues at coordinate 41,313,424 of OZ024917.1, forward strand.
TTTATCTTTAAAGGTGATATATCACCCCTTATATGGTATGAATAATTATGTCCTTATATAGGGTGACTGGCTTATGACCCAGAGGGTCACATGATAGCCAATCACCCCATATATGGGGGTGATTGGCTATCGTATGACCTTGTTAGAGGGTCACATGATAGCCAATCACCCTATATAAGGAAAAACTTGTGCCCCATCTTGTGGCAACTTTGATTTATTTGTCACAAAATTATTCATACTATATAAGGGTTGATTGATCACCTTTAACATGTCTAAAAGTTGGTATTCAATGTGCTAATAAAAAACAGACACAATTGGGACCGGCGATTAAAGTATTATTAAAAACGTAAGCTAAATTTCTTTGACTTCAATCTTGAATGTGAACGATTGAATCCGGGAGTCAAATTTTACCGCGCACAACAAGATGCTCCCACAAAACCCGCCATTAACCCCTCCAGAGCTGAGATATTTTTGTTGGACTATGGAGACCAATTTTTCAATTTGAAATCATCATAAATGTCTTAGTTAGCTCTTTCCGATTCATATGAATACCTATGTTATGGGTCTACGCCCACATTAACCCTTTCAGTTGCGGGGATCGACTTCAGACGTCAGAATCTGCCGTCCAGAGACGTGAGATTCTGACGTCTGTAGTCGATCATGAAAACCTGGCTATGCAGACCACCTTGCCATTAACATATTATATTGTCCACTCTAAAAGCATGATGTGGGCAAACGTTATGATTATGAAGTAGGCCACACACTAAAAGGCTTACCGAGCGAAGATGTGGTGAGCGACAGGTTATCTAGTTATGTTCTTCTCAACCATGCTAGCCCCTTTTTTGTTATAGGGCCGTATGACATAGGCGCATACACTTTTTTAACACGTCTCAAACCAAATGAAATGCAACACAAATTAATCAAATATTTTGTGATCAAATAACTGAATTTAGGAAATGTATATTGTTCGCTCCATCTAAATAATTTTCTTTTTCACAGTATGCCATTTTGCTACGAATTAAAGCTGTAAATAAATGACGTAAAGTAAATTAACTATGTTAATGACTCCTGAGCTGAGATTGAGTAACTCGTTCCTTTGGCTATTTTTGCTGCGTGGGTTACCTTTTTCAGATTGCCATGCGTGAAGAACTGAAGTGTGGGATACAAGACAGTATGTCCACAAACACTCAATTCCAGCAAGCACTGGGTGTCCACCCGATGATGGTCTAATGCTGGCCCAGCGTCGCAGACGCTGGGCCAGCATTAAACCGTCATTGGGTGGACACCTCGTGTTTGCAGGAACGTATTCGATCACCCGATATCCGCTATTATCGCTCACCTGTGGAATGCGCAATATTCCTTGAGGCTGATCCCCCCATACCACGTCCCACTGCGAGTGGCAGCTGCTCCTTCTGTCTAATTTTTAACCCCTTATCGTTCAAAATGGTTGCTATCTCATGGATTACAGTGCCACCATTATGCAGCTCAACTTTTAAAAACCTAATTTACCAGTTTACATCCACTTGAAATTGTAGACCCGTGCTGTTGAACTATCCTCAATATCATCACAGATTCGGACACTTCGACCGCCATTATTATGATTCTCAGTGATCCTCTCCACGCCGATCCACTGCGCGTATGGCCGTACACAGCTTCCTGTGGATAGTGGGACGTCACTGGTGCCGAGTCTCGACGTGTAACTACACAACAATGACTGTGTCCTCTCAACTTATGAGTTTCTAAACAAATTTCACAGAACTAACTTACTTTTAAAACAGACCAGGAGAGGTATTAAATTAGTCAATGAAGCGTTTTTTCTAGGCAAATCTACACATGAATAACATCAAATCATTTGTTAAAAATCCAGTTTCATACTTTTTTGAATAAAAATCATTCAAGAAAAAAATGGTATAATCCATCAAACTAGTTGTGAGCATTCGTTTGATATATTAGACTTGGGGTGTTTTTAGGATAAAGTAATAGTAATTCGATTTGAATGTGGATTGCGGCAAATGAAATAAACTTGGGTGAAAATAATCTGATAAGGATCGACAGATGGTTTTAGATTATTTACAGACACTATATTTCTTAAGTAATTCGAAAATAAACGTACAAGAACACAGAAGTGTAAGATTTTAATTAGTGAGGCTAGTGTGACTCTGCGAGGATCCACGATTATCAGATTCGATTATGTATTGTGTAAAATAGTTGACCCAGGTGTTGATTTACTACGACACTGTATCAAATGAAATTAAATTAACGTAATGAATGGAGTAAAGAAACCATCATGCACAGTGTAAATGTATAAGGTTATTATAAATGAATAAATGAATAAATGAATAAATGAATAAATGAATAAATGAATAAATGAATAAATGAATAAATGAATAAATGAATAAATCAATCAATCAATCAATCAATCAATCAATCAATCAATCAATCAATCAATCAATCAATCAATCAATCAATCAATCAATCAATCAATCAATCAATCAATCAATCAATCAATCAATCAATCAATCAATCAATCAATCAATCAATCAATCAATCAATCAATCAATCAATCAATCAATCAATCAATCAATCAATCAATCAATCAATCAATCAATCAATCAATCAATCAATCAATCAATCAATCAATCAATCAATCAATCAATCAATCAATCAATCAATCAATCAATCAATCAATCAATCAATCAATCAATCAATCAATCAATCAATCAATCAATCAATCAATTAGTAAACTTTAGTAGTAGCTGCAGCGATTCAAGATTTATTTTGTATAAACATCAAGCCTTTACATGTAGTATCCACTCGGTTTTTGCGACATAGATCCAACATTCACAACAGGATTCATGTGTGTTGAATAGCACACAGACATGTTGCCCTTTCAGTGCGGGGACTAACGTCAGAATCTGACGTCTAAAGACGTCAGGATATAATTTTGACCCCGCACTGAATAAATTGGAGGAATTATAATGACCGTAGACCCAGCCCATAGGTATTCAAATGAAGCGGAAAGAGCTGACCAAGACATCTATGATAATGTCAAATTGAAAAAACCCTTTGGTTACCATGGTCGATGCAAAAATATTTCGGCGCTGTGAGGGTTAAGAGGGGCGTACTTCCCCACATATTGATAGAGACACGTGAGACGAGATCAAATCTGATGATTGACGGATGGTTTATAGTCCCTGCGGACCGAGCCATCAGCCAAAACAACACACCTTATTTTCTCATTCTATTCTGTTCTTCCATGAAGTGTACGGTTCATAGTTTTTTTATAACAGCAAATTAGAACTTATAATATTTTACTTAATACAATACTAACCACTCCGATATTGCGTAATAATTCAAGTTACTTTTGGGATAGACATTTTTTTTGTGTGCCACGACAGTGTAACATATGGGTCACATTAAAAATTAAGAGTAAATACATTAAAAACAGTTTACAGTTCCAATGATGACTTGTGATCATTATAAACGATAACATACATTTCAACACATATGTGTGCTCGACGTTTTGGAAAGATGCAAGTAAAATAGATACAATTTGTGTGTTGGAAAACATGCATTGAGCTTCCAACCCTGAATATTTCTCAATGAATACATAATCTATGTTATTGATTTGGTGTGCGTATCGTTTATTATAATTTAAACATAACAGAGCCGAAAGGAACGCATCCGCTCTTCTCCGAGTGTTTGTAGAGATAACTGTGATGAAATAAAATATGCTGATTGCCGGATCCTGCTCTCCAAGCCTGTTCAAACACAGATAAAAGTCACTGGGTGCGCGAGAGGCCACCCGACACTGGATTTCCACGAGACAATGGGCTGGTGTTGGTGTAATGTTGGTCCACCGTCTGCGACGCTGGACCAACATTACACCACCACCAGCCTGAAACATCGTACTTGCTCAGATCATGGAGATAGTAAAAACAGTATCCCAGTTGTTCATCTCATTCATCTCATCATCCTCAGCAGGTTCTCCTGGTCCAGTTTAGCCTACATGCTCACAAAGGTGGCCTGAAACCCCATTCATTTCATTTCATATCCCAGTTGTCAGGCCCACGTTGAGACATACCTATCTCATTTTTTCATGACTCGGACCACTGTCATCAGAAATCAATTTAATATTTTGCACATGTCAGTTTAAAGTTTATGTAACCATATAGCTATATGTCTCGGCGCTGAATCAGCTTTGTAACAGCGCTGACACAAAATTACCTGCCGGTTGTGATTGATGAACGGGCTGATCAGGCATTTCTCAAACCAGCGGTCTGGTATCCTAGTCAACAAGATACGTGGATCCAGGGCTGGTCTAACCCAAATACTTATACTGCCAGGACCGTATATATGTGTTTTCAAGCAAATGTCGGACCAAATAAATTGAACTCGATTTACTAAAATATTATGTAGTAGATGCTTAGTTAATCTAAAAATAAAATTTTAAAGACGTTAAATTTCTTCATAAAAATTAGTTGTTGTTTTTTAAATCATCATAACTGACTTAGTTAGCTCTTTCTGATTCATTTGAATACCTATGTTATGGGTATGCGGCCATTAGAAATATGTTTACTCTTACAATGCGGGGGTCCATTTAGACGTCAGAATCTCACGTGTACAATATTGTTTCTATGGAATTTAAAGGTGACATATCACCCCTTATATAGTTTGAATAAATTTGTGACAAATAAATCAAAGTTGCCACAAGATGGGGCATAAGTGTTTCCTTATATAAGGTGATTGGCTATCATGTGACCCTCTGAGAGGGTCACATGATAGCCAATCACCCCATATAAAGACATAATTATTCATACCATATAAGGGGTGATAGATCACCTTTAAATAGTGAGTGACCATGTACTCTGTTGAATATTTGTGTCAGTGCATTGGCAATTATGTGTACATGTCACAGGCAGTTTAATCGACGTGGGTATGTTGTGAAAAATAAACATTTCTATTTTGCACAGTGGAACTAACTATTTAACAACCAGTCTGCATAAATCAGGTTGTGATGTGATTTTGACAAAGATAAAAGTGTTCTATTGTGTAATATTACAATCGTTTAATATGACTACTATGTTTATCAGAGTTTATACAAAGTTTACTAAATCGTAGTATTTGCCTTGGCATGATAATGTTACGAAAATCATATTCTCACACTTCAGATATTGGTACGTACCTATTAGTTTTGTTGATAATTTACACGACCTCTGAAATTTAGAAAATCATAGTTTAAATAAAAAAATCGAGAAAATGGCCCCTGTACCGCAAAGCCCCCGTTCCGCGTCCTAACGCTGGCAGGTAATTTTTATTTTCTCCTTGTATAATTATGAAAGAGCGTATCTTCCACTTCAAAACGTGACAGATATACTTTTTACATATACACGGGGCGACTTGTGGAGCCATATTCTGCCTGATATATCTGGTTTGGTTTGTCCGCGATTTTCAAAGTTTTGTCCAATCTTAGGCATTGGTCCAGTAGTATACTAGTTATGTGTTTCTCACTTCAAATCGTCTTCAAATAGCCATTCTATGTTATCAGTTTATTGACTTTATATTCTCAGATGCATACACAGAATGAAAATTTGGCACAACGTCGGTTTCACATTGGGTAAACGTCTATCGCATTAGCTCAACATTGATTCAACTTCAACAAACATTTTCTGATTTTTTAAAAGTTTTATTAGAAGATAATATTTACAAGACAAGGGGTTTAATAAATTCCCAAGCCACGTGTTCTCTAATGGAGCGGGCCGGCTGACTGTAGCTGGAATTCGCTCCAAAGGGATCAGATTTAACAATGTTTTATGCCTGGAGGCATGGAGATAGTTTACTATCTCCAGGCCGGAGGTGAGGGCGAAAATGGGGCATTGTGTGAGTGCATGACCCAGTAAACTCACATTTTGAAGCACGGTTTTGGGCAGTTTTCAGATAAATTTACAATAAACACTGAACACAACTCCCAAGCAACAGAAATGATCAGTCATATTTAAAAATTGTTATAGGGAAAAATGACACAATATAGTGTACATATCGTCGCCTCGGAGCTAAAGGATCCTATCTGCCACTCTAACGAGTGTCAGATAGGATCCTTTAGCTCCGAGGGGACGATATTTATGCACAAATATGGATATACATTCAAGTAATATATGTGTATAACATATTTCAGCGAAATAATTATTATCATGCAGAATGTTAACTACCTTTGGCATTTGGAGGGGGCTGTGGATGAGCTCGTAATTATGTGTTCTGTCATTTAAAACAAACATATCTATATGGATTTATACATCAGACAATTAAAAAAAAACTTCTTACAACTACCAAATCGGAAGATAAAAAAAATGCAATGGCACAGCACAGCTATAAGCATCTAGTATGAAATTGCTCCTGTCAGAAAGTGTCTGTATATTTATTCCGAAACTTCCCAATTATTCTAAACAATTCCTAATATTTACATGTATGATTCCCCCCTCCCCTTTCTTACACTATTTTCATATCATCAACACTCTTAAATACACATGTGCATGTGAATGTTGATATACAACGCATCTTCAAATATTCGACCCCAACACGAAAGACCGGCAAGCGCTGTTGGAATGTCGAAGCAACATAACAAATTGTTGCCGTCACTTCTCCAACTCTCGTACGAAGTCACATATTGACTCGGCTCCCATACGGACTAATTCAATTAGTTCGTGTATAGCCAGGCATGTAGAAGGTGCTGACCCGATACCGCTTCAATGCTGGACCAGCAGGACAGACCTCGGCACGATAAATTCTACTATATTTGGTTTAAATTATTCATGTTTATTAATGAGCGGACTCTGTGTGATGTCATCTATTAAAACACCACCTAGCCCAGAAAGAGCGTACATTTTCATTCTCACCAAAATTATATGAGAATTCAAAGAACAGGTCATTGTAACGTGGACATTCAAGGTGTAAGCACAGAAATGTATATCCGCGTTTTGAGTAAATGGAATATTTAAACGATATGGCATATTTCCTGTTTACAAAATAAAGTTTACAAACTAAGGTCTTTTTTACCTTGAATATCTAATTCTGTAGAAATAATAGATGCAAACAACTTTAACTCTTTTACTGCTGAATGGTGTGTATTTCTCAATCATTTTGAAGCTGGAAATGGTAACGCAATTTCCAGCTTCAATAGAATTTAAAATAATTTTATTTGTGAAATCATACATCTTTTATATTGAATTATTTGATTGACTGAGCATCTACAAGAAGATAAATTACACATTTTAGTGGTATTTTACTTAGTCTGGAAGTGTCTGAAAACTTATACCGTCTTAGCAGCGCAAGGGTTAAGAAGAGCTCCGAGGCGCGGTAATCTAAAGTAAAGTCGGCTTAAACCAACGCCCTCATTATTTATATTTTAATTTTCGTTGTGTATTTGGTGACGTGTTTTGATCGCTGATATTTTCCATCACTGATTTCAACCAAAACGAAAGTCTCAGACGTGTTAACTCCTGTCTTACTGAATGGAGTTACAGATAGGACATATCGTTCCCTTGAAGTTAGAAGGTGTTAAACTGCCACTTTTAAAAGTAGCAGTTTAACACCTTCTAACTCCAAGGGACGATATAAATATAACCATACGAATCGATTGCACTTCCCGAATCTGTACAGATATGATCAACATGTTATGGACGCATGGAGACGCACCTAAGACAAGTTTGACATTTTAGAATCACACACGTTATTTCTGTTTCTGTCCATCCAGGGCCCGTATTTTTGTACAAGTTACGATATATCGTAGGCCTCTGATTGGTCGAGATGGCTATCTCGACCAATCAGAAACCTACGATATATCGTAACTTATACGAGAATACTGGCCCAGTTTGACCCGAAAGAAAGAGGATATGCGTTTTTTTTCTTCCCAAAGCACACAACTAGTGGGTGATGCCTGCTATAGACAATACATTTCTGGTTGTTTGGAAACCCCCGGGGCCATATGTAGTTTTGTGAGCATTAGTCCAAGTGGTCTCTCACTTACCGGATATCAACCGTAACCCACTCCGCAGCGCATGCGTCGATATGCAGCTGATTGCGCATGTCTGGCGAAGCAGGCGGAAGCCAGCACTCCTTACTCTCTGAGGAGAAGCCCCAAGCTGCGTAAAAAAATCAGAAAAAATGGGTTAAAAGGAACGAAGACACAAAGAAATTTCATACCTGTACATGTACCTGTGCACACACACACTGGAATGATCACCCACCCACTTCCGAGTTCTACTCGGCTTCCTTTTTAACTTGATTATTATGACCCCTAACCTCGTTATAAAATTGTTGCTACTTGTCATAGTCGACTGTCATGTCTCATGGGTAAAAAGGCAGAGAGAGACATTGAGTGATGCAATTATCTAGATAGTGATCTGATGTACAAAGCAAAAAGACGATATATGACATCTTCCCGGCAGCAAGGCTTGACACCGCGAGGCCGTCAGGCCAAGCCTTGATATCAGCAAGATGATAATTATAGGCTATGTTTAGTTTGGGACATCGGTTCGACGTTTTACAATTGGCCAAGGCACTTTATCCTAATGTTCTTAACTCATGTATAAATTAACCCTTTAACCGCCAAATTATTCAATCTGAATTTTCACCCACTTGAAATTGTATTAGCTGACGCGATCCACAACTTCAAGTGAGTGAAAATTATTCAGATTTGACAAAATGGAGGTCAACTGTTTTCAAATACTGCTGATTGTTGTCACATATCTTTAACATGTTTAAAAGGTGGTACTTAATGTGCTAATAAAAAAATGAAAACCCGAATATATGCGACACCGGCGGTTAAAGGGTTAGAACCCAGTAGGACAGACTGATGTGGCAATGTATACGATAAGATTTAAGCGCTAAAAGAACAGCTGGGCTTTATGCTCTTCGAGGAATTGATATGGTACATGAATGAACAGGTCGGATGACCAGGGGGATGACATATAAAGTCGGATGAAAATTCTTTAGACTTCACATCAGAACATTAAACCTGTGTCTGTTATTTTAGTCCAGAGGCTTAATCCACATTTCTTGGTAAATCGTGCATTTTGTGATACAAGCACGAAATTAGGTACAGAGCTAGAATAGTATATAGTAGTTTATTTCAGAGTGAGACCCCAGCGAAACTTCACCTGTGTCGTCCGTGACAGTCATTTTTTTTAAATGGCCGCCATATAATTTTAGAAGTATCATATCTTGTTTATTAATCGGGATAGAAAGTTAATTTTGGTGTTTAACCCTGTCTTTTAAGGTACAAGGATTTCAAATATTGCATTGTTTTCAACCTATCTTGATTCAAACCTCTTGTTTGCAGTTTGGTTGCCATTTTATGTAGAAATTCATAGCCAGTTTAGCGTCGAAGTTCAATTCCACTATTTATAGTTGCCACAAGTGATTTCATACACTACCCAAACCAGACATAAACCTACATTGTATGTCAGTTAATTTGTGATTTGTTCATTTGATGAATAAATGTTATTAGCCTATGATTTTCGTGACCGGGAGGTAGCGTACTCGGCCTCAGACCGCCAGGGTTCGAATTTCGAATCCTGTGTCTGGAGGACAGTGTCATCTCATTCATCTCACCCTCCTCAGGAGGTTCTCCTGGCCTAGTTTAGACTATATGTGCACAAAGATGGCCTAAAGCCCGATTCCTTTCATTTTATACTAGTCATGTACCAAGCTGGGTACTTGTATCGCAAAATGCCAATTCTAAATAGATAAACTAAGAGACGTTGATTTATAAACATTTATACTTATACAAGTACATATTTTAAGTTTAAAATAGTAATTTTGTTTAAAAATGATTTACCAAAAAATGCTAAGTTGAAAGTGATATAATATTTGAAACCCATGGGCCCGCAAACATTGATATAGACACTAAAATTATGTTTTTATCACGAATAGTGAGCTTTATATGACACTGTGATAATTGATACGGCGGCCATTTGGACAATGGCCGCTATTGCCGTCACAGGTCGAATCTGGTTGGGGATCCCACCCTAAAATAAGTCATTGCTGGTTATACTAGCTGTGTGCCAAATTTCATAATTGTATCACGAAGTGCACGATTTTTTTCTAAGCCTCTGGACTATTATTTCACTCGCACTAACTGCCTTTTTCGGAAGATTTATAGTTGTTCGGTTGTTTTAGATGAAAAATCGATAGGTCCCTGTAGATAACGATAAACTGAGATCAGTTTCAATTGAGTCTGTGAGCTCTAGACTCTTGCTGTTCAAGTCACATAATTCGCGTGTTTTTGTGCCTCCAATGTGAGTGATTATTTTGCCATGCTAATGAAGACGGACGACTAATCATGCCCAGCGCTGGTCCTGTCGTCTGATGACGTCACATCCGGCCACGTCAACACACCCGACACTGCGCATGTGAATTAGGCCGTACCGGTTGCCGTGGTAACAGGCTGCGGCCATCAGGCGGGGTTGATGTATCATGGCGATCCAGATTTGGGTCGCAGGCATCGTGATCTGATTCACTCTTGGCAACATTATCTTGTCATGACCTAGACGTGGAGGTCAAAAAGTCAGAAGAAAGGTTGTTAACAGTAAACACAAGACGTTCAGCCGATGTTGGCTCAACATTGGGCAAGCGTCGCAGATGGTGGACCAACATTGAACTAACAAAAACTATTTATGGGTATGAAAAAGAAATATCTTCCAACTTGAATTATTAGATATCCAGAACAGCTACCGCAAACTAAAATGCGCAGCTTAGGCTCAGCTAAATCCGTGTTTATTCACGGTCCTAGCAGGACAAGGATCAATGCATTATGTTTAGTTCACACCGTGTTTATTCACGGTCCTAGCAGGACAATGGTTAGGGCATTATGTTTAGTTCACCACGTGTTTATTCACGGTCCTAACAGGACAAGAGGTAATCATTATGTTTAGTTCACCACATGTTTATTCACGGTCCTAGCAGGACAAAAGTTAAGCCATTTTGTTTAGTTTATCCAATGTTTATTTACGGTCCTAGCAGGACAATGGTTAAGGGATTATGTTTATTTCATCCTGTGTTTGTTCACGGTCCTAGCAGGACAATGGTTAAGGCATAATTTTTAGTTCATCACTTGTTTATTTGCGGTCCTAGAAGGAGAAGGGTTAAGACATTATGTTTAGTTCACACCGTAGTTATTTACGATCCTAGAAGGACAAGGGTTAATGCATTATGTTTAGTTTAACACGTGCTTATTCACGGTCCTAGTAGGACAATGGTAAGGGCATTATGTTTAGTCCACACGTGTTTATTCGCGGTCCTAGCACGACAAGGGTTAAGGTATTATGTTTAGTCCACACCGTGTTTATTTACGGTTCTAGCAGGGTAATGATTAAGGCATTATGTTTAGTACGCCACGTGTTTATTCACTTTCCTAGCAGGACAATGGTTAACACATTATTTTTAGTACACCACGTGTTTATTCGCTGTCCTAGCACGACAAGGGTTAAAACGTTATGTTTAGTTTACACCGTGCTTATTCACGGTCCTAAAAGGACAATGGTTAAGGCATTATGTTTAGTACACCACGTGTTAATTCACAGTCCTAGCAGGACAATGGTTAACACATTACGTTTAGTACACCAAGTGTTTATTCGCAGTCCTAGCACGACAAAGGTAAATACATTATGTTTAGTACACCACGTGTTTATTCACGGATCTAGCAGGACAATGGTTAAGACATTATATTAAGTTCACGCCGTGTTTATTCACGGTCCTAGCAGGAAAAGGGTTAATACATTATGTCTAGTACACCAATTGCTTATTTACGGTCCTAGCAGGACAATGGTTAGGGCATTATGTTTAGTTCACACTGTGTTTATTCACGGTCCTAGCAGGAGAAGGGTTAAAGCATTATGGTTAGTTCACACTGTGGTTAGTCACGGTCCTAGCAGGAAAAGGGTTAAAGCATTATGGTTAGTTCACACTGTGTTTAGTCACGGTCCTAGCAGGAGAAGGATTAAAGCATTATGGTTAGTTCACACTGTGTTTAGTCACGGTCCTAGCAGGAGAAGGGTTAAAGCATTATGGTTAGTTCACACTGTGTTTAGTCACGGTCCTAGCAGGAGAAGGGTTAAAGCTTTATGGTTAGTGTACACTGTGTTTAGTCACGGTCCTAGCAGGAGAAGGGTTAAAGCATTATGGTTAGTTCACACTGTGTTTAGTCACGGTCCTAGCAGGAGAAAGGTTAAAGCATTATGGTTAGTTCACACTGTGTTTAGTCACGGTCCTAGCAGGAGAAGGGTTAAAGCATTATGTTTAGTTCACACTGTGTTTATTCACGGCCCTAGCAGGAGAAGGGTTAAATCATTATGGTTAGTTCACACTGTGTTTAGTCACGGTCCTAGCAGGAGAAAGGTTAAAGCATTATGGTTAGTTCACACTGTGTTTAGTCACGGTCCTAGCAGGAGAAGGGTTAAGACATTATGTTTAGTTCACACGTGTTTATTCGCGGTCCTAGCAGGACAAGGGTTGAGTCATTATCTTTTGTTCACCACGTGTTTATTCACGGTCCTAGCAGGACAATGGTTAAATCATTATGTTTAGTTCACACGTGTTTATTCACGGTCCTAGCAGGACAAGGGTTAAGGCGTTATGTTTAGTTCACATCGTGTTTATTCGCGGTCCTAGCAGGACAATGGTTAGGGCATTATGTTTAGTTCACAGCTCCACTTGTTTCCAATACATTTTTATTATACTAAATGCCAATTTTTTACGATATGAGCGATTGTCACCCACTTGAAGTTGTGGATCGCGGTAGCGAGGCACAACTTCAAATGGGTGAAAAATTAAATTTTAGTGTGGATTTAGTTGTTTTCGACGAGAACGATAATTTAAGTGATTTTGTAATACATTCAAAACAATCTGTGCATGAAAAACGAATGATAATTATCGACTCCTTGCAGCCAGCGTGACGTATGTGCCACGCAAACGAGTGACACATACGACACTGCCTGCAGAATTATACAGAGGATAGATACTGCGGGGCGTGGTGATTGGACATACTGGATTAATGAGTGTTTTTTTTCACTCTTCAGTTGTTCTAGACATGCCAAGTATAGGGTATTTACACCGAATTTACGAATTCGACGATTATTTTACTATTTTATCATGCAAAATCAATTAACCCTTTAACCGCCGGTGTCGCATATATTTGGGTTTTCATTTTTTATTAGAACATTAAGTACCACCTTTTAAACGTGTTAAAGATAAAATGTGACATCAATCAGCACTATTTGAAAACAGTTTACCTCTATTTTGTCAAATCTGAATATTTTCACTCACTTGAAGTTGTGGATCGCGTCAGCGAGACACAACTTCAAGTGGGTGAAAATTCAAATTGAATAATTTGGCGGTTAAAGGGTCAACCTCTAACTTGAAAAATGAGCAGTTACTGTCGGTTGTCTTTATATTGCAAAAGCGCATGGATTTATTTGTTGCGCGGATTTGCTGGTCCCCGTGGATCCACGTAATCTGGAGCAGACGCCGCTGATTCGGAGCATCCTGGTGACGTACGGGGGACAGATAAGAGGAGATCCACGCCTGATAAGGTGATAAAGTGTTATCAGGTATGAATCTCTTTTATCTATTCCCTGAACCCTCAGCCTGAACACGGCCAAATGAAGATATGGACCAGCATCACTACCCATAGCAGCCAGCAACAGAAACAAATAAACAAAAAACAGGCCACGAAAACTGATGGAGCAAGTCAACGTAATGGTCAGTCAATACATCAAGATAAAATACAAGAAGCAAACAAGTTGGACAATCTGTATGACAGTTGTGAGACATCGAGCTGTGTATTAAATCGAATAGTCTGTCAGATTGTGATGCCTCAGACAACTTTTAACATGGTCAACGTTTTAAAACGAGGAGAAGCAGAAGCAAGAAATACATACACTTAAAGGTGATCTATCACTCCTTATATGGTATGAAAAATAATGTCCTTATATGGGGTGATTGGCTATCATGTGACCCTCTCAGAGGGTCACATGCTAGCCAATCACCCCATATATGGGGTGATTGGCTATCATGTGACTCTCTCAGAGGGTCACATGATAGCCAATCACCCCATATAAGGAAACACTTGTGCCCCATCTTAACCCGTTGAACACGAGATCATTATGCTACTGCGCTCTTTCTGAAACGAGATTATTTTATGACGTCATAGTTATCTTATGCAATCAGACCCGGAGATCTCCGGGCCTCGTATCTGAATGGTCTCCCTAAATTACGGAGATCTCCGGGGCTCGTCACAAACGAGTTAAGGCAACTTTGATTTATTTGTCACAAATTTATTCATACTATATAAGGGGTGATATGTCACCTTTAAGCACAGCAGATGGAAAACTAAGCTAAATCATGCATACGGAACAATAAACAAGAAGAAGACAAAGGAATACCTTAGGTCAACTATGCTGGAAGAAACACTAATCCTCAAAGAGAAACAAACACAACGAATCTTGGTCTGTTTGTTTTCACATTATGGTATTACCCACGACATACATGCACAAAATCATGATATAATACAAAAATCAATGTTCTTAGCCTGCAACCAGCCAACTTCTCTGCTGGCTATCCATCCCAAAGGCCAACAAAACTTAGCTTTTTATCTATGTGTTACGGATATCGCACCATGCACACTTTAAGCACAACATACTGTTATATTCTTGATAAATACCTATTATTAAACAATCGTGAACATGTCAAAGTCAACACATTTTAGATACCTGTGTTCATCGTGGTTGAAACACCAACAAATAATTATTGGCATTGTTTTCTGCTATGTTACGTTTGAAAATATGTGATCTCTAAGAGGGAAAAAATAGGTATAGCCTTTTGGATCTTCAGACTTTAGTAATTTGAAAGCTTCCCGATGAGTAGCTTACGGAGCGAGTGCTCACACATGGTGATTTATGACCCGTAGAACAGCCGGTTTCCATTACGTGACTGTGTAATTTTCCAGCACTTCCACACCCTGGTGGGCGGGGGCCCTAAGGTAGTGGTTAGCACCGTTGCCTTTCACGCCAAAGTTCGGTTCCCGGTCCCGGCAGTTTGAAAAAAAAAAAAAAAAAAAATTCTTCCCCATCCACGTGTGGAAGTCAGTATTGTGGAGAGTCTCCGTGACCGAGAGGTAGCGTGCTCGGCCTCAGACCGCCAGGGCGCGAATTTCGAATCCTGTGTCTGGAAGACAGTGTCATCTCAATCATCTCACCATCCTCAGGAGGTTCTCCTGGCCAAGTTTAGCCTCTATGTGCACAAAGGTGGCTTAAAGCCCGATTCATTTCATTTCCACATCCTTGTTCACACGAGTGTACATCGAGATACATCTTACCAGTGAACGCAAAACATTTGTATAACATGTATGCAACGTCGTCCGACGTTGCATACATGTTATACAAATGCTTTGTGTTTACTAGGAATTGTCTTTTGTTGACTAATATATGTGTGCCAATCGAGGGAGACTGACCCTGCATATTAGTCAAACTGTCGTAATAAAGTAAAGTGCTGATCATTTCAGTGACACTTAATTATGCTAAGCTCTGGTTGATAGGGTGCGATATTAATAATTTACTTTTACTTTAGAAAAATACAATAAATTATTAATAGTCAATTAAATGTGTGTGTTGTTGTCCGGTAGCTTGTGATTATCCTGGGTGTTTCACATTTCAAAGAGATGAAACCCTTTAGTTCCCAGGAACAAGATATTCTCAGTCCCAATGTGTCATAGCGTGGTGGCTTATTCGGTTCTGCTGTTAAAAACCAGTAATCTGGTATTCAAGTGTTGAAATGACAGCTAGACCTGATACCAGTCACCATGAGCATAACATTGTGTTTATTGTTGTGTTTTGTCTTGCTTTTGAGGCTATATTTTGAAGAAAGTGTCGTGATAAAATGAATATTTTAATGTATTCTTCATAATGTTTTTAGGAAAAATTAATTGTTTTTCTTAAATGTTTTAGTAATGTATATAAATGAGTGTTAGTTTATGTATGTTCATCTAAATAAAAATAAGTGTGCAGAGGTTTTACTTGCTATATATTTCTACGGATTTGTTAGCTACAATACATAATAATATGTAGTTATTTTATCTCTGGTTTGGAGCGGAAAAATATATCTGACGTATATAATAATTTAAGAAGTGTTCAGAGGTTTTTCTTAGATTTTTACGCTTTCATGGAGGTTTTTTTTCTTTGCTTCATTGTATAATAATATGTAGTTATTTTGTCTCTGGTTTTTGCATCGGGAAAATATAATCATTTGAACATCATAGCAATGCTGTTTATATCTATATTGATCGTTATCTATTGTTCATTCATTTAAAGTCGGAATTTGCCAACGCAATTTCCAGCTCTAAATGTCGAAACATCGTAGGCCTAGTATTTATGGAAAATAGACACCTTTTAAATTGAAAAAAAAATAATAGTGTTTTATATCATAAAAAACATAGATCGGCTTGCTCATTTGGCATATTTAACCGCTAATCCTTTTTTCCAATTTTTTTGCATATCTCGCTATCGTGACCCACAATGCAATTTTAAAAAACTGAGTGTAAATGCGACTTCCCCTCATATTAAAATGAAATGTTGAACGGTAAACGTGAGTTGATGGAGCGTGTAACAATTTATAGCTCGCGGATATGCCATGGAGAGCAGCACATTTCTCAGACTGTCTGGTGCGCATTATATAAATGTTCTATGTGTCTGAATCAGCCACCCGTACTAGAAAACCACAAATCAAACAATCAACGCAGCACGTACTGTGCTGCAAAGAAAAACAGAAGAAACTGCTCACATGAAAAGTAAGCAGTCAATGCTCTTTGTATTGGAAGTCCCTCATCATGCTGTGTGGTGTAGCGTGTTGCTAATTCAAAGATATATAGAGAGATCGATAGATTATATCGGCAACGAATTTAAAATCTAAACTTAACATGTTTCACTAACATGTACTGTTGTTTTGTTTCTTTTTCTTCTTTTTCTTCTTTTTCTTCTTCTTCTTCTTTTTCTTCTTCTTCTTTTTTTTCTCCTTCTTCTTCTACTTCTTCTTCTTCTCTACGGATATATCTCTTTGCTTTTTGACTTCTTCTTTTCTTCTTTTTCTTTTTTAATACTTACAAAATAATACCATCGCTGATCCCTTCATATAGGGAGGGCGGGGGCCCTAGGGTAGTGGTTAGCACCGCTGCCTTTCACGCCAGAGTCCGGGGTTCGGTTCCCGGTCTCGGCGGTTTGAAAGAAACAAAATTGTTTCTTCCCCATCCACGTGTGAAAGTTAGTATTGTGGGGAGCCTCCGTGACCGAGAGGTAGCGTGCTCGGCCTCAGACCGCCAGGGCTCGAATTTCGAAACCTGTGTCTGGAGGACAGTGTCATCTCAATCATCTCACCATCCTCAGGAGGTTCTCCTGGCCCAGTTTAGCCTATATGTGCACAAAGGTGGCCTAAAGCCCGATTCATTTCATTTCATTTCATATAGGGAATAACATGTCTGATGGCGGATTCAGACACCTTTCTTTGATGTCGCGTGAAACAATACCCTAAGCTTGTCCTGTCCGGACGAAAAGGGTCGGCTTTCAAATCACAAAACAGGACACCAAGCTTTGGTCTGGTAATTGCAACCCCTTGAACGCTGTCATATTTTTTGAAATTTATTTGAGACTAAAATTGCTCACACAATTTCCGGCTTCAATCAAAAGTGGAATATCGTGTCTTTCCCACCATCTACGTCTGTTGTTCCTGGCACAATAGAATAGGCCAACCCTTCATTCTCCGGTCCCGATTATATTCGTGTTCTATCAGCACATTAAATACGAGCTTTTGAACATGTTAAAGATAAAACGTGACATAAAATTTGACATCCATTTTGTCAAATCTGGATAATTTTCACTCACTTGAAGTTGTGGATCTCGTTAGCGAGACAGAACTTCAAGTGGGTGAAAATAACAGGGCGGTTAAAGAATGACTTGCCGTCGCCTCGTCAACTTCTATGCTACTGTGCTGAACCAAAACACACTGTCGTGCAGCCAAAAAACAGTATCTCCCTTGTACCTGTTCACTTTTCAACTGGATGATCACTGTCTTTGGGTTTGTAGAAGAGAGCTCTGAGAGGGGAGATATTCCGGTGGGAGATCTCATAATTGAGATTGTGTCTGAGCGCCTGGACTTCGCTGATAAACAACGAATCTTGGCTATGACTTATTTACCTCTGGTGAATGGCACACCCGTCTGGAGTCTGGATTCAAATATAGAACATGAAGGGATTATAGAGAAATATAGAGAATTGTAGGCCTACATAATATAATGCATCCAATATTTGCTGAATTTAAAAGGCTTTCTCATACATTCATTTAATGGTATTTGATTGCTGTTTCCTTTATGAGTTTAATTGATTGATTGATTAATTGATTGACTGTTTGATTAATTGATTGACTGTTTGATTGATTGATAAACTGACTGGGTGGTTGATTGATTGTTTGATTGATTGATTGATTGATTGATTGATTGGTTGATTGATTGATTGATTGATTGATTGATTGATTGATTGATTGATTGATTGATTGATTGATTGATTGATTGATTGATTGATTGATTGATTGATTGATTGATTGATTGATTGATTGATTGATTGATTGATTGATTGATTGATTGACTGACTGACTGATTAACTGATTATTAATTAATTCATTCTTTGATTCATTCATTCAATTATTCATTCATTCATTCATTCATTCATTCATTCATTCATTCATTCATTCATTCATTCATTCATTCATTTATTCATTCATTTATTTTTTTTATTCATTCATTCATCCATTCATTCATTAATTAATTAATTCATTAATTAATTAATTAATTCATTCATTCATTCATTCATTCATTCATTCATTCATTCATTCATTCATTCATTCATTCATTCACTCATTCATTCATTCATTCATTTATTCATTCATTAATTCATTCATTAATTCATTCATTCATTCATTCATTCATTCATTCATTCATTCATTCATTCATTCGTTGAATGATTTCTTCATAAAAAATGAGATATAATATAGTGTATTATTACGTATTACAACAAATTAGGAGTACCTAAATGTGCACTGGTCAAAATGTTGATTACATATTTCCGTAGAGGTTGTAGTTCGGTTGACCAGTAAATATGTCATTTACAGGGCAGCACGATAAGATATATAAAAAATATATATTCGCGCAGATTGTAGGGTTCCTTAGGCGTCAAGAACATAAATTACGAAGCTCTGGAGACGACATGCAATAGAAAATGTTGCGGAAAATATGGTTATCTTGTACGTAGAAGATAGTATCTTTTGTGCGTACAAGATAGCGATTCGGCTGCCTTCTACGTACCAGGTAGCAGATTTGATATCTTGATAGTATATTGTACGTACAAGATAGCAATTCGACTACCTTGTACGTATAGTATAGCATTTCGGCTACCGTGTACGCACAAGGTAATATCTTGTACGTACAAGATAGCATTTTGGCTACCATATACGTACAGTATACTATCTTGTACGTACAAGATGATAATATTTTCTGTGGATTCTGTTAGTGCATGTCGTTTCCAGAGCTCTTCTCTGTCAATGCACCACGCCTAGTATACAGGCTTTACAATGCTGATACACGCTGGTAAAGTACTTAAGCACAGCACGACACGTCCTGCCTCGTTGAAGCGAAAATACCCAGGCTTTAAACACGCTAAACAGGAGCTCTGTTGTATTTTACAAAGTAATGATATTTTAGATCTGCTCCTTGATTGCATTGCATTGATATAGATGTCTTACATTTCGAGTAAGTTGCGGCCTATCATGGCGTCATTCGATGACTTATTGGCTGAAGAAAAGGACATATTTTTTTCATCAAAATACCACTCAGATGTAGGTTGTAGATATTAGATTCTGTTACTGCTTATTTAGTATATATTCAAGCTGATTTTTACCATACTTTGATATCATGACCTTTGAAAGAAAAAATACTATCATGGAATGTTTTTTTACCTAGTCACGGAATGAAAATATAGTCATGGAATGACAATATGTTCTGTCATGCCATGAAAGCATCATCATGGAATGACGTTCAGCTTGAATATTTCCACATATTGACCAGGCTGCAGATAATGGAATAGTTTCAGTACAATTTTTAAGCATTCCCTTGTAAAACAGACGAATTGTCTGGTCTATGTCTGACGCTTGTGTCATTCCGTGACATTATATATTGTCATGCGGATGACTAAACAAAATATTATTCAATTTGAAAAAGAATGGCGAGCAGGTATCCAATTATCGCTCATGACGTGGTGCTAGCAATTCAACACATTCGTTTGTTTTATTTGAATGAGATAACTACAGTGGGCTAATCTTATTTGGTATTATAGGAGCGTCATTGATTTGATGTAATAAAAGCACTTACATGTAGGGGATACACACGTGTCTTTTTAAACATATGTCACAGATTACTTACAGCTATACATGAAAGAAAATGCTCCAACAGGAAGGTCATTGTGAAATGGTAAAGTTGAGTGTGGTGTGCCAAAAAGGAACGATTCTCAGTAACCGTAGCAACGCCACGATATGGGTCGTCATGGAATGACTTTTTCATCTAGGACAATGAAATAACCCAGTATTAAAATTCAGATATCCAAAAAAATATATTTAAAAAATGTTGTGTAATGCTTTTTTTTAATTATAAACAAACATTAAATAATGCTCCCATCATCATAAATGTCAATATAAATGTATCGTTTATGACAAAAATCACCAGGACATTGGGTTTTAGTGTCATGGTGTGACATTGAGAGAGATTGTCCGGCTGTACAAGCACAAACTACGCACACGAAAAAAAACCTAGCAAAGATAATAATTTCATGCAGTTGTGAATATGGGTTGTCTTATTCAATGCAACAATCACACGATTTGACGCTTAGGACACAAAAGAACCAACAAATTACAGAATCCCTCCTACAGGCTTTGCAGAACATGCAGACCTGTATTAGAGCATTATTGTATGTTGTTAACAGGTAAAGTGAAGTGCATTTGAATGTGGGGGAATGTGTGGAGAGGTTGGTGTCAGAGTGTTATAGCTGCAGGGAATATACACGGTGAAAGGATTCCATCTAACAGCCCCGCCACTAAGTCACCAAGTACCCAGCAGACACGAAAAATTGCCCAGTGCTAGTGGCCCTACATCAAACCAACACTGGGTCAATGTGTCGTGCTTGCTGCGAAGTTCAATGGATTCCATTGAAGGTTTTGGAAATTGTTCACGCCTAAAAGCAGGTTTCATTATAAGTATAAATAATCCATAATTTGCTTATACTTGAGGATGCATGCGCTTAAACAGATAAAGCAAAAGGTAATGGTAGGCCTACTGGTAGAGGGAGAGGCTAATAGTCTTATTTCGGGACTGTGCGCCTCTGCTGTCGACTTGCATATTTACCTCCAGGTTATTTTTGTGCCATTGCAACTTCCGGAGAGCATGCAGTCCTGCAACCATTTCAGTTCTCAACGTTGCCATCTCTGTTTTATCAGGTACTCATTTATACCTGAGTGAAGTGAAGCACGTGAGTGTAAAGTGCCTTACTGACTTATTTAATTTTTTCTATGGTAAAATCCACCACAATCAAGCTTTAATGGGATTTGCTATATTATATTTGAGTAGTTTATGAAACTGCGTAATTTTCATTTTCGTTTGCTGCAGTAGTTCTCATCTCGAACTGAATTACACAATATTGTTTACGAAGAGAAACTTTGTAGGCCCCTATAGTTCGCTATTTGTTCGTATAATTAGTTTTATCAAATTATTTTAGTGTGAATGCTAAAAATGTATGCAGATTTTATTTGTTTAAAGAGATAGACAAAGATGCAGTTATCTACGTACGTCTTTCACAATCCACCAACCTTCTATTGCATACAGAATAAATATTTTTTATTAACATTTATTAACACATTCGTGTGAATAAAATATTAGAAATTTTCCCCAACTGATTATCATGATCATTTGGAATTTGTTCATTATTTGTAAGGAGCCATTTTGTCACTTCAAGCAAAAGAAAATCAGTAGTGTACATCAGTATCCAGTCATGCAAAGGCAAAAGGCAGTAACTACTTATTTTTCAAGTAAAAAGCTATCGGATTTTGGCTTTCAAGAGCATTATCGCTCCAGGATCCGTGTTTTGTACAAGTTACGATATATCGTAGGCTTCTGATTGGTCGAGATGCCCATCTTGACCAACCAGAGGCCTACGATATATCGTAATTTGTACGAGATTAAGGTCCCAGCTCCTTAAGTTGGGAATCTGTGAATAATTCATATACCGCCTCATAATCTTCTTGTGGGATGTCGGTGGCATAGCACCCACGATGTGTAGACCCAATATCAAATCAATGCCGGCCGGCATTATATACGATGGGCCAACGTTAATCTAGCATTGGGTCAAATACTCGTGTCTGCTGGGTCTACGAATGCCCTGTCCCACTAAACTACCCAGTCTCTTCTCAAGTGAATATTAATGAAAAGTGACTTACTTCACAGATTACGTGGTGTTTGGCTCCGTAGGCGGTGGCGATGCAGTCTTAGCGATATAATAGCTAGGCAATTATTTAGCCTTTAAAGCGCTGAAATATTCTTGTATAAACAATGGAGATCAAAGGTTTTTTCAATTTGAAATCATCACAAATGTCTTAGTTAGCTCTTTCCGTTTCGTTTGAATATCTATGTTATGGGTTTGCGGCCACTATAATTAGTTTTACTCTCTTACAGTGCGTGGGTTGACATTAGATGTCAAAATCTGACGTCTAAAGTAAGTCCCCGCGCTATAAGAGTTAACAGTAACTCAATCTCGTCCTCAAGCACATCGGTTAGTGACATTTTCATTATACCAAACTTAGGGTAACAATAACGAACAAGAACAAAATGGTAGCCACCATGGCACCATCTCCCAGCATGCACTGACACTATGAATGTTTAAAGGTGATCTATCACCCCTTATATGGTATGAATAATTATGTCCTTATATGGGGTGATTGGCTATCATGTGACCCTCTCAGGGATCACATGATAGCCAATCACCCCATATATGGGGTGATTGGCTATTATGTGACCCTCTCAGAGGGTCACATGATAGCCAATCACCCCATATAAGGAAAATCTTGTGGCATCTTTGATTTATTTGTCACAAATGTATTCATACTATATAAGGGGTGATAGATCACTTTTAATATCACAACATCAAGCGGCTGCATCACAGGCCCTTCTAGTGGGCTGTGAAGGGCGGAGGTTGGTGCGCAGGGCCGAGCACCACCCTTGACCATTACAACGCTAAAATATTTTTGTATAAACCATGAAGATCAACGTTTTTTTCAGTTTGAAACCATCATAAATGCGTTATACAGCTCTTTCTGCTTCATTTGAACATTTTAATTCTTTCAGCGCGGGAATCGAGTCGGTCCCCGCGCTGAAGGAGTTATTTACCTTGTTCTGCTGAATATCTGCTCTTATTTGTCGTCACTATCCCGGCCGGGTCGGATGTTTGTCGTCGACGCTGTACATTATACATTGCTCCAAACAGTCAAAAGTCGTTGAGTGTGCAGAGCATTCTATCATACCGTGCATTATGAGGGAAGTCATTCAAAAAGGGGGAAAAACTAGAATATTGACACAATTACCCTATATATGACATCATTGTCAGGGTTTTTGCAATTATTGACTGTACAAGAAGGTCTTTATTTTCATGCTAATTATGCCGAAAGCGGTGTTGATTGTAAAATAAAATAAATGCCACCATTAAATATAAAGTAAATTCTAGAGGGGTTGAGATATTTTGCCGTCATTATGCATAATTTATCATAAACAGTGTCATCTGACAACGAAGAATAGTTAAAACACACCACTGCATTATTTTCTAAGCCGCGAATGGAGAATTATTTTTGCGTAAGTACAGTCAGACCAATTATCATGTTAGGCCTAAGGTACTGTAATTAATCAGGTGTGACTGAGCTGTTGATTATGAGGGATTCTCATTAGGTTCGGATGTGTTTTAAGTCAGTTAAAACCCTCCGAGTTATACATTATTAGCTAAGAATGTAGAGCTCCTCGGTCTCTAGTTAACATCGGGAAGCTGGGACGCCGGTGGATATAATTTTATCATTACTTGAGCAAAGTTCACCATACTTATATATATGCAATTGTAGCTGCTCTGGACAGATATGCACATCTGCATGATCATGTGAGCACTGTCTGTCCGTTGGTGTCATATTATATCCCATATTTATGTCTAATGATAGATGTGGCATGCGTGTTCGAAGGGATAATATTTAAAATAAATGTTCGCATGTGCTTGAAGCTATGGAGATAAATGTATTTTTCTGTCATTTAATAATAGTCCGACAGCCATGGAGTCAACCTTGCGAAAATACCCCCAAATCAGGTTTTATCGATGGTTTTTGCAGGGGAAGATGTGTAGAATCAGAATCTGAACAATTTTGATGGGGCTCCAGATGGATTAGGGGCGCACCAAACTAGTCGAAAGGGTCTATTACAAAAAATGTGCTAAATTAACCAGTTCGCAAGCTATTCTAAATCTGACTATGCGCCGGAAGCCATCTTGGACGCCATCTTGAATAACTAGAACAAAACAATAATTGGTCAATAAGCGTTCCATTACCATCATTAGTGTACTGATGATAACTAATCACCATTGGTCTTGAATTAGTTACTATGTATAATAATTCTGTCCAAATTTACATTGACGATCTGGGCGGGGGCCCTAGGGTAGTGGTTAGCACCGCTGCCTTTCACGCCAGAGTTCGGGGTTCGGTTCCCGGTCTCGGCGGTTGGAAAGAAAAAAAAAAAGTTTCTTCTCCATCCACGTGTGAAAGTCAGTATTGCGGGGAGCCTCCGTGACCGAGAGGTAGCGTGCTCGGCCTCAGACCGCCAGAGCTCGAATTTCGAATCTTGTGTCTGGAGGACAGTGTCATCTCAATCATCTCACCATCCTCAGGAGGTTCTCCTGGCCCAGTTTAGCCAATATGTGCACAAAGGTGGCCTAAAGCCCGATTCACTTCATTTCATTACATTGACGATCCGTTCGCTAAAAAAGCCTCCTTCACTAAAAAGGTTATATATTGCCCTAATTTCGAGGGAGTAGTCTAAATGGATTCACTGCCCACTAAACTAGTTGAAATGGTGTATTACAAAAGAAAATTGAGCTAAAATTAACGAAATTACTCTATTTCCAAAGTATTACTATAAGCTGGCGGCCATCTTGGACGCCATCTTAAAAAAATGGCCTTAAAACTGAAAAGTGAGACTGACATCCACCCTGGTGATGAAAGGGGTCATATTGTGCAGTGATTGGCGGTGGATGTCAGCCTGTAGCATAAAATGCCATGTGAAGTCAAAATATTGTAATGTGGCCGGCCGCCTAGTAGGGCATGACTCCGATTGCGGGCTTCCTTCTGTCGCGATATTGCCATGATATGCGACGTAAAGCAATATCCACTAACTCACTCGCAACCTAAATATTATTTAAAATAATACCATGTCTGTTATGCTGCAGTGCAAAGCCAAAATGCAGTAGCTGCTTACTTTTCAAGTAAGCAGTTACTTCATTTCGGCTTTGTAGACCACATAACGTGAGTATGGGGAGAATGCCTATTGTGCGTAAGTGTGCTTACCTGCGGTTGACGCTCACACTTATCTCTGTACTACGCTCTGCTAGGAGCAGCATGGACCCCCTCCGCGGGCTATTAACACTTCAGTGGTGGATTGCGGAAGCGCTCCTGTTAAAACGAACTGCTGATTGACCTTTAAGGACCGGCGAGTGGAGTCATTTCTCTTGCCACCACCTAGGGCGGGGGGCTGGTACAGTGGTTAAAGCTGCCTGCTTGGAAAGTATAGTCGATCTCGGGTTCAAACCAGCTCTGGCCTTCAAATTCCAAAGAAAGAAAATGTGTTTTCTCTGCTCACTCATAAAGATTAAATATTGTGTGAGCCACCGTGACCAAGAGATAGCGTGCTAGGCCTCAGACCGCCAGGGCTCGAATTTCGAATCCTAATTTTGGAGGACAGTGTCGTCTCATTCATCTTACCATCCTAGGATGTTCTCCACGCCGAGTTTAGCCTATTTATACACAAAGTGGCCGAAAATTTCATGATTCATTCCTTTTTGCCACCACCTCTAACCCTTGTGCTTCTGAAACCGTGTTGTATATAGATATGTGTCTTTCACCCTTTTAGATCGACTTTATATGTTAGAATCTGACGTCTATATACGTCAGATTCTCACGTGTAAATTCGATCCCCGCCCTGAAAGAGTCAATAGTTATAATGGCCATAGACCAATAACATATAGGTATTCAAATGAAGCGAAAATAGATAACTAAGACAATTATGATGATTTCAAATTGAAAAAGCATGTTTCATAGCAAATGAATGGCACTCAGATTCATAAAAATAGGCGAGTTTGTATTAGATGCTCAGGGCATCAAATAATTCAACACGGGTTTTATAGTTTTTCACTACTAGACTCGCGAATTGAAGCACGAAAATGACTTCGTGGATTCTTTATTGTGCATGTAGCAATGAACAATGTATGCTTTTTGAAAATGTAGGAGGACGGATAACCACTGGACTCGAACCCGAGACCCCAACGTTAAGAGCCCCTGCAGACTTCAATGCATCCGGGCCTACATGCCATAATACACTCTAAAGCAATATAGGCTCTTTAGAAATAACAATCCGTACTATTACCATGTAACACCAGGATAAACTTGCAAGGGTTCTCCTGCGGTTGCATGGTAATAGTACTTAAGGGTTCCTTCTAAAGAACCTATATTGTTTAGAGTGTATCATTTGTATTTCGGCTGACGGCGGCATGGCCGCCCATATTCAGCTATGGAAAGTAACTATCATATTCATTTATACCATTGTTATATACATTTTTGTACGAGCTATTAGCGACCCATCAAATTATGTTTTAAATCTGTGAATAATAAACTTTAATTACTATGAATGAATGAATGAATGAATGAATGAATGAATGAATGAATGAATGAATGAATGAATGAATGAATGAATGAATGAATGAATGAATGAATGAATGAATGAATGAATGAATGAATGAATGAATGAATGAATGAATGAATGAATGAATGAATGAACATAATAAATGGATGAATGAGCATGTTGAATGAATAAATGTGACATTAGAATAAATGCGGTTTTATGTCACGTTCGTTATTATACACATAATAATTATGTTAAAGTGGTCTAGAAGACACTAAGTTACTCACAACAATTAATCTT
This sequence comes from Flabesymbios commensalis, assembly GCA_964017125.1. Classification (NCBI taxonomy): domain Eukaryota; kingdom Metazoa; phylum Annelida; class Polychaeta; order Terebellida; family Flabelligeridae; genus Flabesymbios; species Flabesymbios commensalis. Next base: position 41,340,778 of record OZ024917.1, read on the forward strand.
TACAAGTGGACGGAAAATAAACTATTTTAAAGAAACAAGGGCAAACCCGAGAGCTTCGGCGTGACAGGCGCAACTTCTAACTATACTACACGAGCACCCCGTATGCTTTAATTAGGCATTAAAGCTTAACAATGACTGTTTTCTTCTCAGATGCGAACCCCAGTAAACACAAAACAGTTGTATAACATTTATACAATGTTGGATCAACATCGAAGACGTTGGTCCGACGTTGTACAAATGTTATAGAAATGTTTTGTGTGTACTGGCTTACGGTCAAAAAAAGTAGTGATTCCATTATACGTCAGTAAATTATTCTGGTTACGTCTTACGTTTTACGCTGGGACCGTATAATGTGACCAGACGTATAGCGAAATGAAGTGAAATGACAACTTCTAGAGCGCCTAACTCCCCGAAAGGTCGAGCTCAGAGGCGCAATCCATCCTTATCAAAAAAAGAGTCGAGGGAAATAAGCTTGGTCGTAATCAGGGGACGCTGTGGAGCTAGGGCGGAAAAGCCAGATCGAAGAAATGAATTTTTTTAAAGCAGTTTTCTGAAAGAGGACTTATTTTTAGCTACACGAAGGTGTGCAGACAGTAAATTCCAGAGAGTAGGACAGGAAACAGAAAAGGCACGAGCACCGAACTTAGTTCTGATACTTGGTACTTTGAGCTTATTTGTGTTGTTTGATCGCAGATGTTTTACGGAGTCTGCAGAAAAAAGAAGGCTAGATAAATTAAGAAGGCTGACTATCATTGAGACAACAAAATACAAAAGTACATATTTTGAATTGTATTCTAAACTTTATTGGAAGCCTATGTAATGATTTTAATAGAGGAATAGAGCGACTGAATTAAAACGAGGAGGCTTTGTCACAACCCTTGCTAAACAGTTCTGAACATGCTGCAATTTATGTAGATCTTTAGCTGGAATTTCGTGTAATAAGGAGTTACAGTAGTCGTTCGCGCAGGTTTTCGCTTCGCTGTGCATTCGGCTTCATGGTAATATCAATACTGCCGCGAAAAACCAAAATGCATTAACTGCCTACTTTTCAAATAAGGAGCTACTGGTTTTTGGCTTTGCATGACAAAATAATCATGCAAGATGCACATTCCAGCTCATTCGCTCATTCGCAGCAATTATGTGATGTAATTAGTTATGTACTTGTGGGGTTTTAACACGATATTTAAAAACATTTAATCGGAATAAATCGACTCCCATATCTCATCAAGTGCCGGCTGGAATTGGCTATGAATATTTAATAGTAAAGCGCTGTGTCATAACATTTAGATTTTCACACACTTGAATTTGTGTCTCGCTACCGCGATCCACAAATTCAAGTGCATGAACATTATTTGAATTTGCTTATATTGAGACCAAACATTCACAAATTCTAAAGTTCAAACATACCTTTAAATTTCAATGACAGTGATGTGGTCAGCTAATAAAGCGAATTTAAAACGTGTGTGCTGGTTCAACGCAGGCTGACAAAGGTAGTACCATACAGCATAATACAAGGCAATACAAGACTTTAGACGTCAGAATCTGACGTCTACGACGTCTGAATTCGATCCCAGCACTGTTAGAGTGAAAACATTTATAGTGGCTACAGACCTATAACATATAGGTATAAAAATGAATCGGGAAGAGCTAACTAAGCCATATCGGTTTTTTTGTCAAGTTAAAAAAAACAAAAAATCCGAGAAAAACTCGGCAGTGGGTGAGTGGGTCAAACCCCAACTCGGATTGCTATTTTTTTTGGGGAAGTTTTGTGTTTTTTTGGTGATTTTTGTGTTGTTTTTTGTTGTACATGTTTAAAAAAAGACCCCTTATGATGATTTCAAATTATAAAACCCTCGGGTCTCTATTTTTTATATGAAAATTTTAGGGCTTTAAGGGTTAATAGACTGCAAACTCTAATTGAAGACATTGAATCAGATTTAGATTGATCATCTACTATTTGTTGTTTGATGAGCAACAGTACAGGATGAAACGCTTGTCAAACTGCAAAATGATCATCGCATTCAAAATATAGATTATTTTTATGGATCTTCCAATTGAAACCAAAAAAATGTTTCTGCTAATTCAATAGCAGACATACTACAATATCCAACGATGGATTTCTGTCTCTTGTCTACATTAACCATTTATCCGTCGGCTCCGACTATATTCATTTTTTTCATTGTTATTAGCACATTAAATACCAGGCTTTGAACATGCTCTAAAGACGGTCCCCGCACTGCAAGAATTTAAAAAAGTATATAATGGCCGTAGACCCATAACACAGGTATTCAAATGAAGCGGAAAGAGCTAACTAAGACATTTATGATGATTTCAAATTGAATACAACCCTCTGGTCTCCACGGTTTACACAAACATATTTCAGCGTTGTAAATGTTAATAAAGGGTTAATGTTGATTCCCTTTAACCCTTTAACCGCCAAATTATTCAATTGGAATTTTCACCCACTTGAAGTTGTGTGTCGCTGACGCGATCCACAACTTCAAGTGAGTGAAAATTATTCAGATTTGACAAAATGGACGTCAACTCGTTTCAAATCTTGCTGGTTGATGTCACATTTTACCTTTAACATATTTAAAATGTGGTACTTAATGTGCTAATAAAAAATGAAAACCCGAATATATGCGGCACCGGCGGTTAAAGGGTTAAAAAAACAGCCCAACTGTAAAACTTAATGACCAGTGTATACCAAAAAGACGACGACGCTATACCATAAAGGCTCTCTCACACCTCAAAGACTCTCCACGATTGCTTAATAACACGCGACTGTCGTGGCGGGTCTTAGAAAGTCGCAGACAAGCTGGTTTTACGACGGCAGCATGTCACACCAGAAAGACTGTTACCGACTTGGCGTCGTGGGCTATAGCAGTGGGCTAGTGGTGACCGTGTAGGCCCCTAGTGGTTGTTCCGGAAGCAATATTGATATATTACGATCGCGTCGCAGGACATGCCACACCGTACCGACCGTCTACCACGGCTAAGATGGGCCACGACTAAGACTGAACATGTTGAGTCTTGACGACAGCTTCCGACGCGGGGAAAATTGATGAAATCGTAGTCGTGGGAGTGGCCACATACACCGATTGTTTAGACTGCCCTTAAGCCTAAAGATGTTACGTCGTGGCCACGGAGCTACAAATTTCGAGGAAAATCGTGGTCCTCGGATTGTCCACAGCGCACCACAGCGACTCTAATCTGGTCTCGTCATTTTTGTGTGGACTGCCATTAAACTTGATGTTAATGAGTTTTAGTATCTTGTTTTGTCAGTGGACATCATGTCACCGGTTTGATTCTGCAGGCTTGTCAAGGAACCCGGTCAAGAAGACTTGCCCACTCTCTGTATCCCCGCCACTATGTGAGGAAATAATTTATCTAAGATACCGTATACATTCTAACATGACTGTGTATTTGTTACTCAAGCCCATACACTGTGGTCCAGAACGTAACAACGCGCCGACGGAAAAATGTAACGGTATGACGCGAAGGCGCAAACAGGGCGATAATTGCGGATTGAACAAGGAAATACCAGGATACAGCCAAATTACCTCGCTCTGTCTTCCCTCGCAAAAGTGGTTCCTGTTTTGAAGGAGACAGCGCCAGATTGACAGATCTAATTGAATTCCACAATTCCTGGGTATCAGTGTCTGACGTCAGCGGACAATATCCCAGCAGACACAAGACGTTGAATCAACGTTAGTTTAACGTTGGTCCACCGTCTACGACGCTGGACCAACGTTAAACCAACATTGATTCAACGTCTTGTGTCTGCTGGCTAATATGCGGTACCGCCCCCCATTAGCCAGGGATACATTCCGTATCCATAGAAACACGGATACATTTCGCCTGAGCAATTATGAACGTTATCCCAGCAAACACTGGCCATTCACCAAATGCTGTTTAGATGATGGACCAGAGTCGCAATGTCGGGACATTGTCCTCTCCCTTCACTACCAGAACCATCAGATATAAGAGGTCTTCAGCTACTTTCTGTAGGGTTTTGTTTTGGAGTTTATGTAATCGCTTCAGTCATAATTCCCAGTACAGCACGCGTTGTAATGGCTTACTACTGATATGTATGATCAAGGAATATATATGACTTATATATTCCTTGGTATGATGGGGTATGTTAGAATTGGAGTTAAGGCCCGGTCACACATATACATTTGTATAACATTTATACAATGTGTGACCAACGTTGACGACGTTGGGCCGACGTTGTATACATGTTATATATGTTTTTGTGTTTGCTAGGATAACGCTATAGTACAGCCTGTAACGCCCGGTGTTAGGGCTTCAATTGTCAGAGCTGGAAAGTCGAATCATAATGATAATGTGTCTGGAAAACGATCATTATCTGATGTTCATCTCACCGTTCTCTGCATGTGGTTATTCTTCAATAGCCTTTGGCTCAGTTTAACTTGACAGTGCATAGGAGAAATCTAAATCTCAATAATGCATTCCTTCATTCATTCATTCATTCATTCATTCATTCATTCATTCATTCATTCATTCATTCATTCATTCATTCATTCATTCATTCATTCATTTTTTTTGTCAATCATTCATTCATTCATTCATTTATTTATATATTCATTCATTCATTCATTCATTCATTCATTCATTCATTCATTCATTCATTCATTCATTCATTCATTCATTCATTCTTTAGTCATTCATTCATTTAGTCATTCATTCAAAAGAGTTGTATGCGTCTCTTATTTGAACAGCATACGAGATGTTACGTAAAATAATTTTAAATAAATAAACACAATGTCTGGATCCGTATGAATATAATTGGATGGCATATAAATATAATTCTTGATATGCTTGTAATAGAAAAGTGTTGGCATTTATTTTTTGCGCTGCGTCTGATTTTGCTGACATATATCTAGTTTCCACACGATACTCATGATATGTGACGACCAATGGTATTTCCAAATACCTAAATCCGTTACTTTTATAATCAATTATTTTAAATATTCTAATCAGAAAATATAATATCCTAATTACAATCTGTTATAATCAAAAGAGATCGAAGTGAGCTCTTTTATTAAAATGTTTAAAAACTTTTTTTTTCTGTGTATATGCCTATGGATTATAAAATTAGCCGTAAAGCTATATTTTTTTCTCCCTCTCTGATTTTGAATAAAGCGCGGGGACAGACTTTATACGTCAGAATCTGACGTCTGTAGACGGAAGATTCTGACGTATAAAGACTGTCCCTGCGCTGAAAGAATTAAAATATTTCTAATGGTCGTAGACCCATGGCATAGCTATTCAAATGATTATTTTATGACAACTTCAATTTGAAAAAAAAAATCGGTCTCCATGGTTTATACAAAATAATTCAGCATTGTAAGCAAGATGAATTATTTACAGCGTAAAAGATCATCGCGAGTGGTTTATAAATACAGGTGTGTGACGGCGTGTGCCGACGTCAAAATAGAATCTTAGACAAAGGTCAGTGCGGCCTGTAAGCACCTGTGTTTGGCGGCTCTGCAGGTGAGATGGATGGCTTCGACGCTGACCCAGATTGCGGCCTCGTGACTGGACTAGAGCGCGCTATCGTCCAGTCACGGGGCCGCAATCTGGGTCAGCTTATCGCCGCGTCCGAGGTGCGCATCTCGGGACGTCCAGCAGCCGCCGAGCCGGATCGTGCATCCCGAACGGACGGCATGGATGGGGATCAAATGCACCGCTGCGGACAGATCGTAGCCTGCTCGTCGGTGTCGCAGAGAAGACGTGGCGTTTGAGAGACTCATTGGTGGAGTCGCGTCGTATCAGATCTCCAATTCGCACACATGGTAATGGCGACAAGGGAAGTCACACGAGGTAATTGCGCAGCCGGAGATTTAAAAGAGGGGGGGGGGGTGCAGTGAAAGCGATTCCCAAGCGGACGTCAGTCTCAGTCACACAGTATCTTTTCTACTCGTTGCTTAGCAACTCGCAACAGGTGAGATTTAAATATCACATTCTAGGCAAGATAATACTGAGCTGTATGGCGGCATCGAGATAAAATAATGGCTTCCATTTTTCCCAGCATGCTATGTATATGGGTGATATGAAAAAAGGTGAGCTGTGAATACTATACATTCTTATGAATCAATTTTAATAAGATCTTTGCGTCTCTATTGTAATACAGAAAGGTTCCACTAATACAAAATATTATGCACTCCAGGAAGGATTATTTCATATACCCTGTATACTGACATTATTTAACGTATGTGCTTAATAAACATTATTTAATTCACATTATACACTCTACAAATATAAGTTTTTTGCGAACGAATGAGTGAGTGAGGGAGTGGGTGTAGCAACACTGCGAACCCCTGATATTTGAAGACTCTGGAGGTATGTATGTCAACAACAACGATACAGTTAAAGAGTGGGGTTCCTAAATGTTATAAATCAGCAAAAATCTCAACCGCAGGGGTCTGGTCAAGTTATTTTTTCTTTTAAATCCGAGAAAAAATTGGATTGACCAGACCCCACCCACCCACACCTCTATCCAATTTTTTTGAAAAACGAAAAACACAAACACACAAATCGAGTTTGGGCTTGACCCACCCACCCACTGCCGAGTTTTTTCGGATTTTTTGCACTGTTTAACTTGACAAGACCACTTACAATACCTACCACCCAGCAAATTGTTTCAAGGGCACTTTTTGAAAAAAAACTTATGTTAAACCTATGTGATTATATGCTGTAATATTATTTCATCACCTCTGAATAAAATTTATTAGTGGTATATAATTATAATCACGATGATCGTATCCTGCGCAATAAAATGTGCGAAGTTTCTGGTATTTGGTGCAGTTTACTATTACGGAGAAGACGGCACACCTGCATGACTACCGTGATGCCAACCAATAGTATAGTTTACGGAAAGTATGAAACATGCAACCTTACAACACTGAATTATTATTTTTTTTGTATAAAGCATAGAGACCAAAGGGTTAATATCATTTTGAAATCATCAAGAATGTCTTAGTTAGCTCTTTCCGTTTCATTTGAATACACATGTTATGGGTCTATACCACTATAATTACTTAAATTCTTTCAGCGCGTCTACAGACGTCACATTCTGACGTATAAGGACGGTTCCCGCGCTGAAAGGGTTAATATTTTTCATCTACAAACATATTAATTAAAACAACAGGCAGAGGTAGATTTCAGCCAAAAAGGTAGCTGTAAATAGAAAAATAGCTTCTCATTTAACTGAAACAAGTCGATACCACCCAGTAAACACAAAACATTTGTAAAACATTTGTACAATGTTGGACCAACGTCGAAGACGTTAGGCCAATGTTGTACAAATGTTTTACAAATGTTCTGTGTTTGCTGGGATAGTAGACATGCACAACAGCAAACGTGTTATAATATCTGTGCGTTATTTGGTGATGTTCAAAACCCAGCACACACGCGTGTATGACCCAGCACTTGTTTAATGCTGGTCCACCTTGTTCGACGCTGACCCGAAATTAAACCAATGTTGGGAAGTGGTGTACAGGCCGGTCGGCGCCGCGCAAGATGGCTGACGTATCATGCGAGGGGGAAGGTCACGCTGAGAGAGAATGGGTCGAGATTAAAGCAACATGCTCAGCCGACTTCCCGTCAGCCCGAAATGGGCAGTGTCGCCGTCTCGGTCGTTCACCTTGTGTGAAGCCAAAAGGCAGTAACTACTCACTTGTAGAGTAAGCAGTTACTACTTTTTGGCTTCGACTGTCAACTTGTCATCCACACACATACGGCTTCACGATCCAAGTTACCCAGCCAACACGAGAGACATTGACACAATTTTGCTGAAATGCTGGGCCAACTTCGACGAATCTGTCCCACCATTACAGCAGCATTTGATCCATGTATCGTGTTTGCTGGGACGGGTGCTGAGTAAAAAACATATGGTTTTGTTTATTCTTTTCAAGATGAAAATACGGAGCTTTTTAGGGTCTATTCAATAAAATACATTCTACATGAAATTAATTTTAAAATGTTTTTTTTTGATAATTTTTTTGTGTACCAAATCATTTTGTGCACCAATTAAACTTACATTCCCAATTTATTTTCTTGAAATGGTGGTCAAAAAGCTCCGTATATGAACATTGTCTGAATAAAAACAGTTTGCGTAATTATATTATAATATTATTTTTTATAATTATTAACGGATTTTTCAACAACTTGAGGCTGTGTCTCGCTACCGCGATCCACATCCTCCAGTGGTTGAAAATTACACATATTTGTTTAATTTGAAACCAAATATTTACAAATCTTGATATTAAATGGTCATTTTATTCCCAATAACAGTGATTTAATCGGCTAATAAAACAAATTAAAAACGACTGTTAGCAGTCAAGGAGTTATCCGGACAGAGAGTTCAGGACACACGACGCGACAACACACGGAACAGGCATTTTAAATCGTGTCAAACTGCCCACACAACCGCACGCTTGTTTGAAAGCGGGACAAGCGTATAAATCGCTTGTCCAATTTGGAAACAACTCCAGGGTAAGGTCTACCGGCTCAAAAAAGCAGAATTGGAATCATCGATGCCGTGGGACATTTTAGTCACGACGTGATTCAGAAATGGCCGTGTCGTCTCCAACGAGGTCATGAAATTTTTTTTTTTATAAATTTGCTTTACCCGAAAAATTAAACATGGCGGTGAATGACAGCGATCTCGGCCCCAAGGTCCGAAAAATGTCCATAGCTTTTTATTGACTGTGGGAGCTGTGAGCTGACCAAGCTGGCATGTAACTGAAATGTTACTGATTCTGAAAAAAACGCGGGGATCGACCTTAGACGTCAAAATCTGAATATTTATAATGGTCGTAGACCCGTAACATATAGGTATTCAAAATAATCAGAAAGAGCTAACTGATGATTTCAAATTGAAAAAAACCTTTGATCTCTATGGTTTATACAAAATAATTCAGCGTTGTAAGGGTTAAATTGAATTAGTGGGCTGCAGATATGGATTGACCCCGAAAAAATTGCCACAGAAGGTTTCTCAACGGTTTATTGTAGTATGAGGTGTGCTTAATATCATATCAAAAGTTTACCAAAATCTGACCTTGCACAAAGTATAATTTTAAAGATGGCATCCAAGATGGCCGCCAAATCCCTAAAAATTCCCATTATTTGCCCATTAATCATCCGAAATGACTCATTTTGATGGATTGTCACTTGTTTTGGGTCCAATATGGTACATAGGGTACCCCATACACACAACAGTAAAAATATTGGTCATAAAATCTAAGATGACGGATCAAAATGGCCGCCAAACTGCAAATACTGAAGGAAATAATAAGAATCATTACTTACATGATTTCTTATCTATTATATTACTGCAGGAGCTAGCTCAGGTTGAGTAGGACTGTCGAAGTACATTAGGCTTGACTTTAAAATGTTATTATGTACTGCCTGGATATAAGAAGCGGCAGATTGACCTCAATATGTGGTCAAAAGTCACGAAAATCTATCAAAATTAAATCTTTGTTATATGGTCATGTGTATAGTCAAATTGTTGGAAATGTAATACTTATTACTAATATATACCTTATATTGCCAAACACTGATATAAACAAAATATAACGTAAATATATGGAGTCAAAGGTCACAAAAAAATAGAAAATTAGTACTGATTACTAGTATATAACTTATTTGGTCGAAAAATGATACACAATAATGATACACAATATAACGCAATTATATTGGGTCAAAGGTAAAAAAAGGTAAAGGTTTATAATCTGATATCAAGTATTTCATTACATGTTTACCTCCTGGTCACTGGACCTGTTCATTCGTGTGCCATCTCAACCCCACGGAGAGCATACAGTCCTGCAGCCATTCCGGCGCATTGGACAAAAACATCGAAACAATGTCACAATATTAACCCGTTGAACACGATATTATTAGGCTACTGCGCTGTTTCTGAACGAGATTATTTTATGACGTCATAGCTATCTCATGCAATTAGACCCGGAGATCTCCGGGGTTCGTATCTGAACGGTCTCCCTAAATCACGGAGATCTCCGGGGCTCCTCACAAACGGGTTAAGAGGGGAGAAACATTATATTTTTCTGAAAATCCTGCACCAAGTGGGATTCGAAACCGCACGGCAGGCAGCTATAATACATAACTCCTCGTTTTTCAATTAAAATCGTTTTATTTTTTGCACATTTGTGATATTAAAGGGCGATTAATATACTTTAAAGGCGACGAGGAGGCTGTAACTGGCGATTGGGAAGTTCAAAGGGCGATAGAGGGGTGGTAAGTGGAAGGTAATAATGTGGTAAAAGGCGATAGATGACAGTCAAAGGGTGACAGAATTATAAGCTTTGAAAGAGAACGGGGAGACGGTAAAGAGCGACGAGAGGCGACAAAAACACAATTAAAAATGATGTCATAGCGGCCATTTCTATTAACAACGACAATCGTAAAGCCGCTTATTCTAGCATTCTGGAATTCAATTAGCATGATTAGTGTGACCATAATGTGGAGAACGTTTAAATGTTGCAGCTCTGAGTCGAAATGACTGCAATATTAATTTTCTGGCCGACATTGCTGTAATTTGAGAGGGATGATCCTGGGTAGTAGTTATGATGTTATGTTTTACTATTCTTCCCGAAATTATTAAATAATCTTTATTCTAATTTCTTGTCCCAATTAGTGTATACATTTAATTGAATATTCCTGAAACCGACTAGCACACGTTTTAGAATCTGTGTACGTATACAATTCACAGTTTTAAATAACGTGGTAAAACACATAATTTTTATGTAGCCTATATGCTGCCTAACGCACGTTTTGAAAAAAAACCCCGTGTATATGTCCATTGAACCCATTATTTTAAATGAATAATCCTCAGGTTAACCAACTTTGGTTTTTATTCACATTTTTGCTCGTGTAAACACTTTACATAACATTGTGTATCACTGAAATATCTACCATATCTGTATTTCGCTGATAGCGTATATCATGAATTCCACGTGGAAACCACCAAAAATAGAAAAAATAAATTTTATTTAGATCTTGTTTACTACAATGTTGCATGGATAACATATCAAAGTAAGTAGCTCGACAAAAAATAATAATGTAGGATTCATTTAACATCTAAAATAATCACCGTATATATACGACATGATACACCATTTTTTACCGCCAGAACGGCTATAAAACGTGCTTCTAGCAGAGGTACCTTGTCTTCTCCTCTAGCAAAAAGTTAAGCGACTATTGTCAGCAAAAATATATTTTGACCAGTATATATACATATAATCACAATGTATTAGTTATTTTAACTTTTTGTATCTGTTTTAGAAGGCTGATGACAAAACATTGTGGCAATGTCCAAAACTTAGAAATATCAAATCACCCGGTGTGATCACGTAACGAAATTGTTGAAAAAAGATTATAATTTTATTGATTTACATTGAAAATAAATAATAATTGTTTTTCTCCTTCCGTGGGTCAATTAAAAATTTACAATATTTTACTTTTGGACGTACTGCGCCCTATATACGCTAGAATTACACTATGTGATCACATTTTTATAGTGTAAAAAATCATGTTACGTGACCACGCATTTTTGATATGGGAAGCTACACACCTAATTGGAAATATTTTGAAGAAATGCTAGTATCCAGCGCTAAGGGCGTCCTAATACACTAAATAAAATAAAAAATAAAAATCCACATAGACCAAACTATTTGCAGTTTTACTGGAAACATGTAAAATGAAAATAAATAGCCAGGGATTACGTAACGAATATTGCTGTGCTATAAACAATTTCTTATCATGTTGAATACAAGCCATGTTCATTTATTGGGTTATTTATTGATATATCCATATATATTCGATGAAAAATATCTCCCATTACTTACCGTTTTTTAAGGTGATGAACATTCAATTATGATTTTTTCATGGTTTTGTATTCAAATATTTTTTTCCTATACAAAAAAAATGTTTTCTCTGATATCGAGAAAAATTGTGATATAAATCAAAGGCTTACAGAAACGAGTAACGTAGAAATTATTAAAATACATCGAGTGGCTAGGCTGATAATTCATTTTGACACTAAAAGGAAACTTCACAATTAGAGTGATCACAAAAGAAAGGTTTGATAGTTTTTTGTAATTACCACGAAATGTTCGCTTTAATTAGTGACTTTGGTTTAAAAAAAACGAAAAAATAGAGAACGTAACGCTGATATTCATGATTCCATTGTTTTTTAATTTGCATTTCTTTGGTCTTTAAGTCATCACGTAACGGTGATCACGTAACGACGTATTTCAGTTTTGTTTTTGTTACAATGTAAAGATGCATGGTGTCACATTGATTATACAAACCTCCAACATAGCGCCCAAGTCTTTTTTTTCGAAAAAAACACATAGAATATTAACAGAAACACAATGAGAGCAAAAATATTAAAACGCACAAAGCCTTAGAAAAACCATGTATATTTGGCGTGATCACGTAACAGTAATTTTGCATGGCTATATTAAATACATAAACGGGATTGAGTATAAATATTTATAGCCAGACTGCGCACAAATGGCAACTCAGAAGAATAGACACGACACAATAACAAAATGGTTAAAAGCTATGAACTATTTGAGAAAAAAACAATATGAAAAAAAGGAAAAAATGTGATGACGTAATGGTGGAATTAATGATATAAGTTTCAATATGGATGAATATCAGTTGAATTGGGTCACATCAGTTATTTTTTTACATGAAAAAACGCATATTTCTCGTATATATGCTCATATTCAAGTTTAACCCGATATGAGTCAAGATTTTGATTTTTACAACAAAAAATAGCATGTCTTCTCTTATAAAATTGCTGGATATATAATGTATTATATTTGTAATTAGCCTTAAATTTCAGACAATTTGAGTATACATATGACAATTATATACAGCAAATTTTGATTTTTGTGAGCTTTGACCTTATATATTTGTGGTATATTTTGTTTATATCATTTTTTGCTATATGATGTATATATTAGTAATCGGCATTTAATATCCGACGATTTAAGTATAAATATGACCATATAACAATGATTTAATTTTTAATAATTTGCATGACCTTTGACCACATCTTGTGGTCAATTGACCATCTGCCGTTTTTTATGTCCAGACAGTATATAATCAATTTTTACAGTCAAGCCTAATGGACCTCGACAGTCCTATTCAACTTTTGCTAGCTCCTGCAGTATATTGTAGGTAAGAAATGCTGTATGGAATGATTCTTATTTATTCATTTAATTTTCGCAGCTCGGCGGCCATTTTTGTCAGCCATCTTGTTTGACTGTGGTGTGTGTGTGAAGTACATAATGTACCAAATTAGACCCAAAACAAGTGACAATGCATCAAAATGATTAATTTCGGATGATCGAGGAGCAAATAATTGGAATTTTTGGAATCTTGCAACCATCTTGGAGCCATCTTAAAAATAATAATTTTTGCATTGTCAGATTTTGGTAAGCTTTTGCTATGTTAATTAAGCACACTTAATACTACAATAAATCGCTGAGAAACCTTTTGTGGCAATTTTCTAAAGGTAAGGTGTTTTTTCTCATATGTGCAGCCCACTAAATATATCTGCAGGGCTCCAGAGGGTAAACGTGATTTCACGTGACCATGGTGACGCTTTACAGTTTTAGGAGGTTCAGATTCTGGCTGAGACATAGGACTGCTTACACCAGGGATACAACTAGGCCATCGTTGTCCCGTTGCTGGGGCAGCGACGGCAGTATTGCGACGTCAGATGAGCAGCAAGTCTTTTAATTGTAAGGATTACATCTCTCAAAGCAAACTGGAGAAGTTAAATCTAAGTTGTCTATCACTAAAAAAAATTGATTAGCAATGTTGTTTGCGGGAACTTGGTGTGATTTCACGTCATTATTTATTTAATATGTTTGTTGCTTTATACATCGTCTCCTTGGACATTAAAGGGTGTATCTGCCATTTTGTGGCAGATACACCCTTTCATATCCAACGGGCTGAAGCGATGTGTGTTTTATTCTCTGATTAGGATTATTTTGTTATTGCGGTGATGTTTTAGTATATTTCGTTTTTAATTATCGTCACAAACACGATTGAAATCCTGCCAACTAGCTGACGAAAAAACAGGTGAAATGTTCATCCTTTAACCGCCGGTGCCGCATATATTCGGTTTTTTATTTTTTATTAGCACATTAAGAACCACATTTTAAATATGTTAAAGATAAAATGTGACATCAACGTTTGAAAAAGGTTGACCTCCATTTTGTCAAATCTGAATAATTTTCACTCACTTGAAGTTGTGAATAATTTGGCGGGTAAAGGGTCAAACCTTTTATATTATTGTGAATGGGCCTACATGTAGATGTCAAGAAGTAGGCCTGGTCCTATAATGCAGCAGCTAATTATCACGATCAAATTATCGATCGCTGTTTTTGAACAAGATGAAAACTATAGTCCGCTGCGTAGAAACGAATCAGCAGAGTTAATTTGTTTCCAACACTCTCAAGCAAAAATCGTCCCGCTGGGCACACGCCGTTGTTGCGACGTTGAATCAACGTCAATGACGTTAATTCAACGTCGCAACGACGTCGTGTGCCCAGTGGGTTTGTTGCTAAGCGTACGTTTTCTAACTATCATTAATCCTATGCCGCTGCCCTTCAGTCACGTGGTACAAAATTCGGGTTCTAGCGGTCTCAGGTCGAGCACGCTACCTCTCGGTCACGGAGCCTCCTCTCAACGGATAAGAAACATTCTGTTTATTTCGTCAAACTGAGCACGCTCCGAGCTTTCATCTGTCAATGGTGTATAAATGATTACTACACTTGTAAAATCAGACAATTCCATGTGTGGATTCCAACCTTTATTTGAATAACGGTTGGATGACGGGTGGTGCCCGACGATCTTCGTCTGCAAGATGTTGATCCGATGTTATTTTAATGTTGGGCCAGCGTCGATCACTTTTGAAAACACGCAGCTCATTTTTTTGAAACATTGTATCAGTTATTTGTCGTATAAGAACAATTTATAAAGTGCGAAACGAAATTGTGGGTGTTAACCGGTTTAGGCGATCATAATTAGATTTGCCGCGACCAGACGGTTAATTTATGTGGCTTTCCAGTGTTGCCAGAGGAAACCTCTCACCACTGCGCATGCCCTAACGGAAGTGACCTTGGACAGTATGACCGGTATCGACGCCTGGGCATAAATCGAAAATCACTATTCAGTCCCGGGATGTGATGAAGGCACCAGACCGATGGCCTGTAAAAACAACAATTCTCCAGAAATGACAAGCTATGCACTAATATGCACCAGGGAATATGCCTCACACAAGCGGTTAAAGAGATGTATCACTCGTAACTGGGCATGCTCGCTATCAGGAAATGTTTAAGTTTCGACAGACACGTCTGAATTATAAAAAGAAAACCTATATCGTGGCTATGGTGGTTATCTACCCTTTGGTTTCCATGGTTTATACAGACATAATTCGGTGTTGTAAGGGACGACAGTCACCAATCCCAGAATTTATATCATTCATTACGAGATGTGAATTGCTATCGCAGTTCGAGCCTCACAGTGAATGAAAATTACCCTATTTTATAAAATACCCACGTGTGCTCTGTCAAATTGAAGCTTCAAACACTTGCAGTTTTTAGGTCAGTTTCAGGTCACATAACATTATTCAAATACAGATGCATTATACATGAGATATGTTTCACCAGAAGGTAAATGATTAAACTCGCTTCAGATCAAGGACTCGTTTTTGGAACGTTATTTTCCAGATTTCTCGTGACCTAATTCCTGCCGCTTACGAAAATGAAAAAAAAACTCGTTGACTTTCCTCGTTTGACTCCCTCTTTAACATGTATAGGGAGGATACGAGCACTCTGACCCACTCGTTTAATCTCACGATCCTCATATACAAATGAGCTATATCTGAGCGAGAATGATGTTGAAACGGGCCCCTGAATAACTATGCTGTGTCTTTCACTTTTGATTTGGAGGTGAATAAAATGACCTAAAAAATTATAATTTTTCCACCACCATCTTTGCAGATGAAATGTTTGACATTCACTGTACACAGTGAAAACCATACATTTTTGAGCTGTGGTTACTTTAATCTAGGAATTCTGCCGCGCAAAGCAGTAACTGTAAGGCAGTAACTGCTCACTTTTTATTTAGATAGTTACTGCCTTTTTGCTTTCCAGAGCAGTATTGTTTTCCGACGAATTCATTGATACATTACCCTTTGATTGTCACGTTATGTAGTGTAAATGTTCACCGACTTGTAGCAGTTCTCGATAGCTCGAGCCACAAATTAATAGGGGGGATGATTAGCTGATTATCGTAGAAAGGATTAATCATTTCAGTGCAGGCATCGTCTTTATATGTCGAAATCTGACGTCTTTGGACGTCAGATTCTGACGTCTAAAGACAGTCCCCGCACTGAAAGAATTAAAATATTTATAATGGCCGTAGACTCATAACATAGGTATTCAAATGAACCAGAAAGGGTTAACTAAGACATTTAAGATGATCTCAAATTGGATAAAAAACATTTGGTCTCCATGGTTTAACCCTTTCAAGCCTGACTTTACATTGTCATCTTCATCCACTACAAGCCGTGAATTGCTGTCGCAATTCTCGACTTATAGTGGATGAAGATGATTTGATGTGGGTGAAAATGTAAAGAAAATTGCCATGTATTGGCAAACCAGTTTCATGGAAATATTCATTCTAAGACCCCTAATTGTAGGAGAAGTAAGTCTATTTTCAGGGATGTGAAATGATGCTTTAATGCATCGTGAGGGCTTGAAGGGTTAAACAAAAATATTTCAGCGTTGTAAGGGCTAATGTTTAGAGCGGCGTAGCCTACTCTTCAGTAGAATGGGTACGTATATGGAAATATCGTCTCCTAGCAGTTAGAAGGTTCTAAACTGCCACTTTGTAAAGGGGGCGATACACCTACTTGGGAAAAAACGGAATCGTCTTCCAGGTATATAGACCAGGAATTTAAACCCAAAAGGGGGCTTAGAAATCAAGTCAGGGGGGGACGGAATGTTACAAGCTGTCAACCACTTCTATGTTGTTTCATGGTCCCTCCTTGTCAATTTAAGCCCATAATTATGACACTTGATATTTTGATTTTGCTCATAATTATGATCTATTTTGTGAAAGACAGTCAATAAGAATTAGCCGATTATATGAAAAAAGCACGAAATAGTGAATAAAATTCAATTTAGACTAACTAGAGTCTTCATAAAAGTATCAGAACGTGCAGAATAATAATTCACCACATCATATGAACCCAGATCACTCGTGATATCTTGATTTTTCACATAACAATGACCTATTTTGGAAATTTGAATAAATACGGTAGAGCCGATTATATGAAAACAACAAAATCGTTAGTAATATTCATCCAGAATAGCCACAGTCTTCATATAGGTGTCAAAATGTGAAATTTAATGCGTCATATCATATTGGTACAATTTATTTAATTATTTCTTGCTTTTTGATGTTGTAAAAGACAAAAAAATAACAGTAAAATACAAAACATGTGTAACTTTCTGAATGCTACTCGGAAAAAAATCCTTAAAACCTGTCCTTAAAGAGATGTCTTACATGCTGTCAGACATTCAAGTATTGTGCTATGGCCTATTCTGGGCATTCAGAGCCCAAATTAATGGCCCTTGTTATATTTATTTTCTAATAACCGTGACTATTTCATGAAAGTTACTCGATTAAATGCCGAAATGACACATCATATTAATACACTTTATGTAATTATTTATCAGTTGTAAAAGGAAAACAAAATACAAAAAAAAACAATACAAATTGTTGACAGTGCTATTGAGATGCATGGAAATTATGGGCGAAATAAACCCCGGGCAGTCAGTAGTAGTGAAAATCCTGTGAGGCCGAATACAGGGAAGCCCATTGCCCTGCTGCTAGTGCCAGGATTAATAGCAGACGTTCAGTGATGGTAGGTGACCGGTGATATTGAATGTTGTTTCGGGCAGTAAGTGCTACAAGCCTCTTATGTATCCTGTCAACGTTTATTCATTCACTCAGCACTTCAAACACACTGCACTTGTGGGCCTACCAGGAGAGCCCATACAGTGGCTCTGAAAACCTCGCCGCAGCACCACCTCACAAAGCAGCAACGCCACCTTGGCCAATCAGAAGCACATCCGTCTTCAAAGCTTATCTTTGAAACAAGTTGTGGGATCCCATTGGCCATCAGAGGACACAAATCCAATAGCTGGCTGTCACATTTGCAGAGCCCAATTCATAAAAGAGCTCCAGGTGGGGATATTCCGACACCAACAAGTCTCTGTAATTATATCTTGGTGGTTTCCACATAGATGAGAATTTTATAAAAAGGCATTGGACAGAATGTTACGACTCAGGTCTACAGAGAATTACTCTATATGTGGGCCAAATACAACTCGCAGAGTAGCACAGACTTACCAAGAGGCATGCAATTGGCAACAAGCTTCCAAACAGTAGTAGGGCCTACATAATTTTGATAATGACTATGCAATTGTGGCACTGTACATATTCTGGTGAATACACCAGAAAATGCATAATCTATGAACTACAGGTAAAAACTGACTGGACATAATACACACAGTCAGTCTGTCATAATATTTCTCTCCATGTCTCGACATATTGCTGTGGTTTGCCTAATATGATCATACAAAATATACAGCCTGGGGTACTGTTTATGCTGCTGACACAGACCAGCTAGAAATATCTTACCCAGAATATCTAGCAGCAGTTCAGAGTTGGGCTTTGGAACACGTAAAAAAAGTAAGGGAAGACCTATTTGGCATAACACAGTCAGATAGTGCAAGAGATCCATCTTTGAATTGGAAACTGATGACACATACAACTCCTTCTTCCAACACGCAACTTCGAAAGTCAAGAGTCAGAGTGCACTTGCTGAACAGTTCGTGCAATTTCCAATCTCGATCACGTGAAATGATTAGTGAACGTCATACTCATTGTCAACAGATGCCATGATCTGGTGGTACTAAACATCACAAGTTTAACTGAGGTCTATGCCATGTTAACCCGTTTGTGACGAGCCCCGGAGATCTCCGTAATTTAGGGAGACCATTCAGATACAAGGCCCGGAGATCTCCGGGTCTGATTGCATGAGATAACTATGACGTCATAAAATAATCTCGTTTCAGAAAGAGCTCAGTAGCATAATAATCTCGTGTTCAACGGGTTAACAAGCAAACACAAGGATGAGGAACATTAGACTAATATATGATTTGCTGTTTAAATCTACTGCAGCTATGTTTTTTCAAGCAACAAATTGTATTTCAAATTCATGGACGATCTATTGGGCTGTGTCCACGTGACACAGGCGTGCAAGCGCTTCCAACCTGACTTTCTAAGCCAATGTTAGTTGAATGTTGGACCGACACAATGCTGATTGGAAGAGCACAATATCAGCTGTGTGTGTGGCTTCAAGCAGATACTGCTTGTTCAGACAGGAATCACCAATTAAAAATGGTTTGTAGGCCTACCAGGATCCTGAGACTGACAAACTGTATCCAAAGTTGATCGTAGGTGATTTTACAGATATTTGAATTTGTCTGGAGCTCGCTCTACCATACTCCTAGGACTAGTATCAAACGACCAGGGATGGTGGGTCAGCGGATGATAATAGTAGTTACTTGAGTAAGTGACACACAATTCACAGCGACGTTTTATTCATTCATTCCAGCAGGTGCACCTCACACTAGACTTAATCCGACCAGATCGCTTGCTTAAGTGATTACACAAGTAGCTAAATTATGTCGGCTAATCGGATACACACCAGCTCTTAAGGCGAATCTAGTAAAATCTCTGGAGGATCCCATTGGTCATCAGCATACACCGGTCTAATCATCAGGCCTGCTAATCATAGACTCACAGATTGAGTTGTGATGTTGATATCTCACTTTTTGTATATTCTCTACGTTTTTGCCTTTATCACAACAACGATGAGACAAAGTATCACATTTTAAAGAAAGAACCCTGCACGATACATGAATATTTGGTAGCATGTAAGACATGGAAGTTTGATATTCTAAAATTACACGTAGTTATATATTTGTGTCGTTATTGTTTTGCCTTTAGTGTAATAATATGATGTGGCTCACTCATCTGCACATTTTGATACTTTTATGAATTCTCTGGCTATTTTAGTGAAAATTATATTGATGATTTTGTTGTTGTAGATGTACAATCGGCTAAATCGGCTTCCACAAAATAGGTCATAATTATGAGGAAATCAAAATATCAAGTGTCATATGGGCTTAAATTAACCAGTAGGGACCCTGGACCGAAATAGAAATGGGTGACAGCTTGTAACATTTTGTCCTCCCTGACTATTTGTTTGCATTTTATTCCTAGTCTAATATCAGACACAGATCATCCGTCAAAAAAATCAAATGAGGACATTAATTTTTCCTCCAGGCTGATATGAAGAGGGGATCAACACTTACACCATGATGTGTATGTGGTGCTAATTAAAACCTGCATATTGCCTGTGACAAGGCTCATCCTGCGTGCATCCCCCAGTTATTATCAGTGACAGTACCATTTTGGCACACTGGCTGTCAGTGTCTCCAACCCAGAACCTCCTGGGGTGAAGAAACTGACAGCAGAGAGCCACGCTATGTATAATAATCACAGAAACGTTTCAGGGCTTCGATCGAACCGAGGGCTAAGCCAGCGGGTGTTGGTAAAATTACAGCAAAAATGGACAATCGCCTCTGAAACGTACAAGGTTTGATCTGTCCGGAGAAAATCAATGCGGAGCATTAGTAAATCTAACACAGCGGAGTTAATAAGCAGTGACGGGGTTCGCTGGCCTGTCATCTGTTATATTCTGACATCCGGCAATTGTTAGGGACACATACGGAGGACGGATCAAAGGGCAGCCAGAGGCGATCTCAACCAATAGTCATCTCGTCGCTTCGAAGCTAAAGGATCCTATCTGACACTCGTTAGAGTGGCAGATAGGATCTTTCAGCTTCGATGCAACGTTCTGCCGTGCAAAGCCGATAAGCAGTATATGCTCACTTTACAAATAAGCAGATACAGCCTTTTGCCTATGCAGAGCAGTCATGTTGGCTCACCTGATTTTCACCAATTAGCTCTGGCAGGCAAGTCTTTCAGCCGTAGTTTACATTGGTATGTGCTTTCACAGACAGTGGAAATGAAATGAAATGAATGGGGGTTTAGGCCATTTTTGCGCACAGGTAGGCTAAGCTGGGCCAGGGGAACCTCCCGGGGATGGTGATATGAATGAGACGACCCTGCCCTCCAGACACATAATTCGAAGTTCAAACCCTGGCGGTCTGAGGCTGAGCATGCTATATCTCGGTCACAGAGGTTCCCCACATTATCTTTACGAGTGAGCGGAGAAGAAACATTTGGTTTCTTTGAAACTTGAATGCCAGAGCGGGGTTCGAAACCGCGAGGGCGGGGGCCCTAGGGTAGTGGTTAGCACCACTGCCTTTCACGCCAGAGTCCGGGGTTCGGTTCCCGGTCTCGGCGGTTTGAAAGAAACAAAATTGTTTCTTCCCCATCCACGTTTGAAAGTTAGTATTGTGGGGAGCCTCCGTGACCGAGAGGTAGCGTGCTCGGCCTCAGACCGCCAGGGCTCGAATTTCGAATCCTGTGTCTGGAGGACAGTGTCATCTCAATCATCTCACCATCCTCAGGAGGTTCTCCTGGCCCAGTTTAGCCTATATGTGCACAAAGGTGGCCTAAAGCCCGATTCATTTCATTTTTATTTCGAAACCGCGATCTCCGACTTTCCAAGCAGACAGCTTTAACTATTGCACTATGGCCCCGCCCTGCTTTTACAGCTATTAAGTGGACTACTACCCCAGCAATGACGACACTTTAAAACAATGTTCGACCAGCATCGCTAACGGTAGCAGGTACAGCTCTGAATTAATGTTAGTCCACCGTCTGCGACGCTTCCCCAACATTAAAACAGAACCGCGTCAAGTCCCGTGTTTTCTGGAACGTGATATATTGGTCTGCAAGGATTTAAAAACACAGATTTTAAATTGCACACACGGCAACATTATCTAGAGTAAAAAATGAAATGAAATAAGTCGGGCTTTAGGCCACCTTTGTGCACATGTAGGCTAAACTGGACCAAGAGAACCTTCTGAGGATGGTGAGATGATTGTGATGACACTGTCCTCCAGACACAGGATTCGAAATTCGAGCCCTGGTGGTCCGAAGCCGAGCACGCTACCTCTCGGTCACGGAGGCTCCCCACAATACTGACTTTCACACGTGGATGGGGAAGAAACATTTTTTGTTCTTTTAAACCGCCGAGTCCGGAAACCGAACCCCGAACTCTGGCGTGAAAGGCAGCGGTGCTAACCACTACCCGAGGGCCCCCGCCCATTATCTAGAGTAAAACACACCAACCCGAACGCGAGCGCGATTAAGCACCCGACGAGTGACGCGACGACAGATGCGACATGTCAGGCGATTGGATATAATTTATGAATATTATGGGATAAGCTTATTTGTAATTGATGTTTTACTTCGAGCATTGTTTGTTCAGCTTCTCGTGATTTTAACACTAAATACTCTGTCAAATTGTTTAAACATGTTAATAGTGTATAAACAGCTTGTTTTTTACATTAAGGGAAGTGGCCTCGTATAGGCGCTGGTCTCCAGCTGTCGCCACTTGCCTCTATAAGTACATTTTTATGAATGTATATTTTATACACATGGACTTGTTAAACTTATAGAAACCTTAATAAATAAATGAAAACCGGCGTGACAACCGGCGAGAGTCGCGACGAAAATGCAAGATTTGAAAATTATCGCGTTGCCTATATATAGGCTATGATATGTATCAAGTCTTGTCTACGGACATTATAAATTGTTAATACTAAATTTTAGTGCGGGCACCGTCTTTAGAGGTCAGAATATGACGTCTATTGACGTCAGGTTCTGACAATAATTATGTGACCTGCCATGCGAGAAGGTACATCCCTGCGACTTTGTTACAATTATTTGTAACGTCATTTCAAATGTAATTTTAATGATTACATAACCATGATAGCTAATTTCACAATATTGAAAATCTCATAAAACAAAAAGTGATCAAGATTTTTTTTTTTAGGTAAATTGCGTTGACCAAATGCTGCTTTGATGTTGGGCCAGCGTGAAGTCGCTTGCCCAACATTAAAGCAACATTTTGGAAACCTCTGTGGCCACGTGGTATCTGGATACTAATCATAAATTTTGATGAACATAATGAAAGGAGTGTGGACATCATTCCCGCAATACAAGTTGTAGCTATACCTACTTTAACCCTTGAAACGCTGAAATACTTTCGTATAAACCGTGGGGATAAAAGGGTTATTTTTAATTTGAGATCATCTTTCTGTTTCATTTGAATACCTATGTTATGGGTCTACGACCATTATGATTTTTTTGAAATATTACAGCGCGGGGATGGACTTTAGACGTTAGAATCTGACGTCTACAGACGTCAGATTCTGACGTCTAAAGTCGATCCCCGCGCTGTGAGGGTTAAAAGTAAGACATTGCTGCCTTCTGGTCTTGCACGGCATATTAGTAGCATAAAACTTGTGTATTCATTTTAAGTTTTGTGTCACCATTTTAAGTTTTTGTAAGCAGCTTGCTCATGTTTTCACCCCGATTGTTTCACTCTATGTGTTTGCAGGGTCAATATATTTACCCACTGTTTGAAGTTGGTCAACACACACCAACGTCAGTTGGTTTTGAGAAGCCTGCAGTGAGCTGTGGTGATATCATTGGTGTCTGAAGAAAGATACATCTATTCGCACATTGAGGTAACCATTTAACCTCGCTTCTTGTCTAAATATTTCCAGCAGACACAAAGCGTTTGTCCAATGTTGGTTTGATGATGGGCCAGCGTCGTAGACGGTGGTTCAATAGCAATTCAACGTCTCGTGTTTGCTGGGCTGACATTGACAGTAGAGTTCAATTTATGCATTTAAATTCAACGCGGGGACCGTCTTTATACGTCTACAGACGTCAGATTCTGACGTATAAAGACGGTCCCGCGCTGAAAGAATTAAAATATTTATAGTTGTCGTAGACCCATAACATAGGTATTCAAATGAACCGGAAATAACTAACTAAGTCATTTATAGTAATTTCAAATTGAAAAAAATACATTTAAAAAATACTTCAGCGTTGTAAGGGTTACCATGTGGCAATAGTGTGAACCATAGATTATAACTCATCTATGTTGTGAACTGATTACAGATGTACCGATTAAGCCACGTCAATTTGGTGATACACCTGACTGTACCAAGTCAACCTCATGCCTGCTGCTACAGTGGTAGCCTGAAAACCTTACAACGCTTAAATTAAAAAAAATCGTGGAAACCAAAAGGGTTTTTTCAAGTTGAAAACCACCATAAATGTCTTAGTTAGCTCTTTCCGCTTCATTTGAATACCTGATGTCGTGGGTTTACGGCCATTTGAAATATTTTAATTCCTTTAGTGCAAGAATCGTATTTATACGTCAGAAATCTGACGTCGTTCTGAAAAATGCGTCACGCGACTGATCTTGTACATATAGCTGTTAGACGTACATGATTTAAATACATCGGTGTACATGCCAGGCGTACATGATTGAATTTCAATGAAGTTCATGGATTTACGTATTACACGAAAATGATATAAGTACATTGATGTTCCTATTAGACGAAGGCTAC